>JAMQGT020005099.1:0-62849 GCA_024447675.2 Pterophyllum scalare
CTCGTTCAGTTCGCAGAAACGCTCAAAACGCACATAAAAGCTCCTGTGCTTGCAGGATCGTGGTGAAACACGGGGTTCTGCTTGGAAATCATATGAGATTGAAGGAGAATCATTTAGAAACATGTTTGGAAGCAGTTTGATTGAAGTTTGTGAAGTTATCCTTGAAATGGCCAAAATGAGCGTTTCTGAGCGAGAAACGCTCAAAACGCACATAAAAGCTCCTGTGCTTGCAGGATCGTGGTGAAACACGGGGTTCTGCTTGGAAATCATATGAGATTGAAGGAGAATCATTTAGAAACATGTTGGAAGCAGTTTGATTGAAGTTTGTGAAGTTATCCTTGAAATGGCCAAAATGAGCGTTTCTCAGCGAGAAAAGCCCAAAACGCACATAAAAGCTCCTGTGCTTGCAGGATCGTGGTGAAACACGGGGTTCTGCTTGGAAATCATATGAGATTGAAGGAGAATCATTTAGAAACATGTTTGGAAGCAGTTTGATTGAAGTTTGTGAAGTTATCCTTGAAATGGCCAAAATGAGCGTTTCGAGCGAGAAAAGCCAAAAACGCACATAAAAGCTCCTGTGCTTGCAGGATCGTGGTGAAACACGGGGTTCTGCTTGGAAATCATATGAATATTATATAAACTGCCCTGATGACTCAATAAAACTGAAGACTGCAGAGAAATGTAATACTCATAACACTGCGCTTATTTCCAGTCTGCTCTGCTGACTAAAGTCAATGAAACTTCCTTTAGATGTTTTTCTACTAAAAGGCTTTTAATATGAAACATCTGCACAAGAAATGTTTTGGTTAAAAACACACACACGCACGCACACACACACAGTGTGCAATGGTAATGTGTACAGAATAAATGTATTAGAATTGGAACTAATTGTTGTTGAATTATTGTTACATTATTATAGTCAAAATCAGGAAGCTTTCTACTTTTAAAATCATTTTCTCGTTTTTAGAAAAACTACAAGATACAACTTTTATGTTAACTAAAGTTCATTAGGTAGAGCTGATCAACTACTCATTAAACCAAATGTCTGATCAACATATCACCAGTCAACCAACGGCAGCAACTCAATGTGTTCAGGCGTGTAGACTTGGTCGAGGTGACCAGAATGGAGAACAGAGGTTAAGTGACTTTTAATGTGGCATTCCTGTTGGAGCATTTCAGAAACATTATTATATAGAAATATTATTGGGATTTTCCTTCACAACCATGTCGAGGGTTTCCAGAGAATCCAGTGGGGATAACACGCCATGTCACAAAGTTCAAATCATCTCAACCTGGTTTCTTGAACATACTGTATCGTGTCAGTATGAACCAAAATCTCTGAGGAATATTTCCAGCACCTTGTTCAATTTATGCTATGAACAAATGAGGCAGTTCCAAAGGCAAAAGTGGTTATAGCAAGGCCTAACTAATGGAGTGTCCAGTGAGTGTATATTATTAGTCTACTGGTTCCACTAACTGACTTTTACACATATGTAAAACAGCCTGAAAGAGTTCGAAGAAATAAAGGAATAACTGGGACCCAACACTGCTTACCTAGAGTTGTTCAGCTGATATCTTTCCACCTGTGTTCCCTAATGATAGTGAGCTTTAATCAGTGACTCCCTCCTCACACCAGCAGCAGTTTGGTCGAATCTGGATCTAACAACCTTTCTGGTGGAAACCAGGCTCAGCAGATGGACAGTTGCTTTTAATGCAGTCCCCCCCCAGTTTAAGTTCAGTTTTCACAGTTAAAATATTCATTAGCACCCCCACTCCACCACCCCAGTACACGCTGTGTTGTTTCACGTCTACAAAGATGCTGATTCAAGTTTAGGTGAAGAAAACATCCTCCAGCAGACGACTCCTCCTCCTTCTGAAGTCAAAGGTCACACTTTGGCAGCAGCAGGTCATTTCCTGTTTCATAACAGAGAGAGTGAGCGTTGTTACTCACACAGGAAGCCCATTCCTGCTTCACAGGGTGTGGTGTATGTATTTGTGTTTACAACATGAGGACTTGTAGCTTTTTGGGTATGCCCCCATAAACAGGATTAACTCTAATGGTCTCTAATGGGTTCTTGTGAAACTAATCCAGAGTTTAAGTTTGCTGTTCATTGCCAGCTCCTTTTTATTGCTCAATAGCATCAGGGTCTCTGGATGAAGATTGCTCAAAATGGTTTACTTAAGCATTAAACCCCAAATAAAATACAATTTCATCATGTTCTTAAGTCATAAAAAAGATAGCTGGATGACGAGAACAGTAGTGGACTGTGGTTTGCTAATTTGAGCAGCAGGTTGTCCTTATTGGTTAGTTGCAGCCGTTCACATCATACTTTCATACGTTTCTTTGTTTTCATGTCAAAATCTAATAATTGCAGCTGAAGTGTGAAACATATTTGCTTTCTTTTCTTTCTTAGACAACACATGATTGAGTAAAAATGCTCAGACATTTGAGAGATTTGTGTTATGCTCTGTCCAGCAGTGCACGATAAATGCACGATCGTGGTCGTCTTTATCAGCAGCTTAAAGTCAGACTCCAGAAAGCGGTTCACAGGTAGCTTTGGTTGGTTATCTCTGCTGCTGTCTCATGCTGCAAGTTGAAACAAGTTAACTGGAGGGACTCTGACAAGAACTTGACACTCTCACAGTCAGTGGCTCCTGAAGCATCACGGATGAATACGTGGCTGCACTAACTTTGTAAAATCAAATGAACGAATTGTCCACAGGAATAATTCTTTCTTTTCGCTCAGCATTGACCAATCCAAACATCACATCAGTGCTTCCCTAAAATATATTGTGGCCATAGTTAATAACACAGCCATTATTCATATGTAAGATTTTAACAGGTCCCGTTGATAAAAACAAGAAACTTCTGAAACAGTCATAACTGCATCTGTGTAAACTGTCAGGCTCGGGCAGTGGTAATACTGCTGTATGTGTGTCATGGGCTAAATGACCCGAGGCCTGTGTCATCACTTGTGTCACCTCACATGGCCTCACGTATAGATACATTCAAATGTAACCCGACAGATGTGCGTCTGTAGGATCGACATGTCCTTAATCTGCCCGTGTGTCGTGTTTTATATTAGGTCAGTGCAGCTTGGAACACGTCAGTTTCCACGGTTTTGTTTTGGAGATTAATAAGAGCATTAACGGTGCCGAGTGCACCTCCCATTCTCACATACACACCGCCGGTAATGAGCTTTGTGTTGTTGTGAGTTGAGTCAGCCTGCTGCTGTTTGCTCGCCGGATGAAAGCAGGACTGACTGGCTCTTTGTTTCTCATCCACTGTGTTTTAAATAGCACTTCCTGTGCGATGCAGCGCGTTCTATGTGCTGCTGATGCCCAGATGCAGCTGTGATTTTTAACTGATGAAACCCTGCTGCACCTCTGCCTCAGGGGGGGTTTGTACATTCAGGTGTGTGTGTGTGTGTGTGTGTGTGTTAAGCTCAGTGGGGTTGTCTGCTTATGTCTAAACCAGTCCACCTTAAGGTTGCAGGGGTGCAGCCTATCCCGGGAGGATATGATGAAAAGGTAGTCAACACCATCTTGGCAACATTAACATGTTAGCAGAAGCTAATTGCTATATAATCAGCATTTATACTTTTTAGGAATTATTGAGGTATACTGTGATACTTTAGACGTGTTCTGACATTTACTTTCAGTATGAACAAAAGCTTAGCTTAGCCTTGAAAACATGCTGCTGTTGAAAAATGTGCTGGCAGTTCAGTTCAGGTTTATTTATATAGCTCCAAATCACAACAAAAGTCGCCTCAGGGTGCGTTATACTGTAAGGTACAGACCCTAGAGCATTCTGGAGAAAGCCCCTATAAGCAAACACTGTGTGACGATGGGAAGGAAAAACTCCTTTTTAACAGGAAGAAACCTCCGGCAGAACCGGGCTCAGGGAGGGGCAGCCATCTGCTGTGGCCGGTTGGGGGTGAGGGGAGGGAGAAGAGAAAAGGAAAAATGAGAGCATAGGGATATAGGACAGAGCACAGGCAGAGGATGTCTGACAGGGGAGGCATCCACAGATCATAACGATCCAGACTTTATTCTCCCATTGGTCACTTTTTCAAGGCAGAGTCTGTGTGTGAGTCATTTATATTAGCACGTGACTTTCCACGAGATATTAACACATACACTGATGCAGAACTGTATACGCCCCCCCCCCGCCCCCCTTTACTGTAGGTAGATTTGCTTATCTACTGCTTAATATCAAATAAAGCAATTCCAGATTACTCCTGATGGTTCAGCATCACCTGCCTGTTCCATAACTCTAGAATATTAGTATGGCGAAAAAACCAGAGGGGAAGCCTTTGCTCATGAGCTCTTGCTGGATATTAATTGAACACTGACTGTAAATACTGATTACAAAAGTACAACACAGCTTTTCCCTGATTGTTTCCACCAGAGGAAATGAACCCTTGTGCTGCTCTTGCTCCATTACCAAAACAAAATGTGTTTTCAAGAGGCTGACAGGTCAGCCTCAGCAGAACAATGCGGAATAATTGCGCAGACATTTCTTGGCCTTATTGGGCTGCTGATAACTGAAGTTGATATTATTGTTGCTGAGTTGCAGCAGGAAGTGATGTGACCAGTCCTGGTCTGAGCATCTGACCTGTGTCCTCGCTCTCAGATGCTGACTTCCTTGAGCCTGACGTCAGTTTTACCTCTGGTTCAGGGTTCAGGGTTCTCTGTGGTGCCTGGTGTTACATGGTGCTGCTGCATTTGTACAGCAAGAAAACTTAGTCCGAAGTCTGGACACCATCACACAAATTTGGCAGCAAAACGTAATGCGTTCATTGTTGTTAGTTGGGTAATAAACTGGCAAGTAAGTGTATTTGCATTATGGCATTATGGCAAATTAAACTGGTATCCTAATAGGTTACATTTGCCAGTTTATCAAGTTGTTTTAGGCCTAGTTCCTATGAGAGAGCTTACAGAGTTTCATATCATACTGAGATCTATTTAATTGCCTAAATGTTTATGGCTCACACACCAAAAACTCACTTCTTTCTTTTTAACTCATTTTAATGTTTGTGTTACCTCATAAGCAATGTTTGGCAGAGACTCCAACACCAACAGCAGGTGACACACAGCCCAGATTTTTCTTCTGTCCTCAAATAATTGTTGGAATTAGCAAACCTGAGGGCTGTACGAGCTGTAAATATGCTAAATCAGATTAACATTTCCAGTGAAAACTGCAGAGTGTATAAAAAGAAAATAGATGAAGGCACCATGAGGTCACCCACTGATTTGTGGACTGCTGTTTTGGCTGTCGCAGTCTTGGCTCTTTGAAACCTGACATAACAGATGAGGGTGGATCTGGCTGAGAACCTGAAGTCACGGCAAGTCCATTAACAACTTTTCAATTGCAAGGTAGCCATGCCCTAAAACACACCATTACCATCTACTGTACTTGAAAGAGGACCAAAACCTACAAAACTGAAGAGATATTGAAACCACCAATTTCAGAGCACTGACATGCAAGGACATTTTTAATGAGGAGGTGAATTATTTTCTTATACTTTGATATAACCACACTTCTGTTTTCTGTTTTCAACCAGAGGAGCTGCCCCCTGCTGGTCATTAGGGGAAATTTTATTTAATTTTTTTTAGCTCGGTCGTTTCAATGAAAAAGTCGAGGTGTTGTCACAGCCGGACGTCATCGTCTGTTCCACAAAAACTTTAACACTGGCCACAACTCAAGCACCATGTGACCTAGGATGTTCAGTATCACACCGTAGATGCACACCGTTCAAGCTTCACACAGTTGTTCACTGACTTTGGTATAACAGCACCTTGACCCACAGCTGAGCGTCAGCACCCGCTCGGCGGTGCTCTCGTTAAGGCAACGCCACGTTAGATTCAGTTTTCAGCCTTTTTTATGCAGTCTATGGTGCTACCCATACATTATTATTCCTGCCAGTGGCACCATATACACAAAGGTTGTTTTTAAAGGCATTTAAACTTTAATATTTAATTCAACCACTAGAAATGCTTTAATATTACATCAACAATAAAAACATTTTCTCCTGGAATATATTCAAATGAAATATCCATCATATCCAGTTTGGGAGAACTGTGGAGTCCTTTTTGTTGTTGTTGTTGTTTTTTTTGTACACTTGTCTTTGTAAATTTGCCCTGGTTCTTCAATATCACTATGAAAACCTATGCAGAATAATTTGAATTTGGCCCAAATCTGCTAATGTGTTTTTATTATTTATGATCTGTTCTTTGATTATTTTCAACTTTTTTTCTGTTTCCTTTGCAGACCTGTCGAAAAACCGACTAACCGACGTCCCCTCGGAGGTATGCCATCTGGTTGCCTTGGAAACACTAAACTTGTACCACAACTGCATCAGGACCATCCCAGACAGCATCATCAGCCTGCAGTCGCTCACCTCCTTAAACCTCAGGTGCACACACTCACACACGGTGTCACCGCTGTTCTTTGCAGTAAGGGAACGTAATCTGAGGCTTCTCTTGTGTTCCGCTGAGAAGTTGTGGGTTTTAGGAGGGTACTGCATTCTGAGTGTGATGCAGTTGAAGTAAAGCAATAATTATCCTTAATTATATTTTAATAGGACTTATCAATTTGCTAAACTCCATGTGTTCTGTATGCGATAGCTGTGGGTTGTGTGTGTTTATAGATGCAGTGGCACATGTGGCCTAAGTAGTTGCAACTTTTCTTGGTGGTCCCCATTTCATAGATATGAGACGTTTTGCTTGTCAGATGTTGGTTGTGCGTTAAATTATGCAAAAATGATTTCCATAATTTGTTGGTGGAATTTTCTTTTGTTTTGGCCAAGAGGGGAGCAGCAGATGTGTGTGTGTTTTATACTCAGTAGTGCCTCCGCAGGCCAGAGCCGTCATAAACAACACGTGCACATATTTTTTGTTGGTAAATGTGTGTGTGTGTGTGTATGTGTGTGTGTGTGTGTGTGTTGATACCAATTTAGTCTAAAACTGTTTTATCAAACATATTTCTATATTTTGATGATACTTTGAGGATACTAAGGTTTCTGTTTAGTGTTTGTGTTGGAATCAGTTTTTGGTTAAGCAGGACCGTGGATGAAAGCCCCTCCCTCACAGCTTTCTGACCCATTCTCTGTCATGATCTGAGTGAGACATTGCTCTTTCTTGCTCTGTTTTTTATTTTGTGCCCGGGTTAAGCCTTTTGACAGATGTCTGTTATCTTGGTTTGATTTTGTCTTATTTAGCTTCTTATGCCTCCTTGAGAATTTGACTCCACTGCTGAATACTGCCAGAAAGTGGTCCCTCCTGCCTTGTTGTTATGTTGAGGCAGAGTTGAGAAAAAAAATTGCACATAGTTGTACAACTGTGCACTTTTTTGCAAAGCACACGTAAAAATTAGTTCTCAGAGATCATAACCGAGTCCTTTAGGGTCAGGGTTAGGGTGTTGCAGTTATTTGTGAGGATTAAAGATAAGGGGTAGGGAATACATCGTGTCAGCGTCCTCACAAAGACAGACTGGCTCCTGTCAGATTTGTGGCTGTGCACTCTGAACACAGCATCAGACTGAATGAGAGTGACAAAGCATAAATAAAACAGTGTTATTGTCCTTTAATGTCAGCAGACTCTGCTTTTGTGTATCAGCTTAGGATGGTAGCACCCGTCTGAGCTGCGTTGTTGCCGGTCTGCGTGTGTGTGTTGCATGTGTGTGCGTGTGTGTGTGTGTGTGTGTGTGTGTGTGTGTGTGTGTGTCTGTCTCATTGTTTGTGGATTGGTATGTGTGTGTGTGTGTGTGTGTGTGTGTGATGTACCAGCTATGCTGGAGGGTGAAATGCTTGCCAAGTGTCATCCCACACAGCTGGTGTTCAATGAACTGTTAGTTAACTGTACACTCTTTGATACACTCAGCTGAGTGATCAGCACACATTGATCTTCACACACTGTGCTGTACTCTGTCACACTGTCTTTAAAGGTCACTTTCTTCACTGTCATCTCTGTCGCACTGCAAGTGAATGCGGCCTGAAATATTTTGTGACTGCATCGCAGAGGTTGAGTTTTTTTTAAAACAAACTCTGGAGCCCACCTTTCTCCATTGGTTTGGTTTGCGCCTGCAACTTTGCATCCTGAAAGACACGAAAGAAAGCAATCTTCTTCAACCACACTTTCCCACCCTCTCTGTTTCACTGCTCTGCCCTACCCTCTCCCATCATCATGTTGTTGCTTTTTGGGTTTATGTGCAGAACATTCAAGATGTTTTGGAACGCAGTGTGCTTCATTACTTTCCCACCGTTACCCGCAGCGTCCCAAAACAATGCACACATTGCAGCGAAAGTGTGAAAACAGTTTGCTTTTTTAAATTGAACTTTTGTTACTTTCTTATTTTGCAATTGGACAACCTTTGAAAGGTTATGACTTTAAATAAAAATTCTTGGAAAAGCCAATTAGTGGCAGTCTGGTCCTCTGTGCTGCAGTGCCAGTCATTGTGCGGTCACTGAGTACATTAACAACTGAACCTAATAAGAAGTGAATCTAATATGATTAGAACGTTGATCTGATCAGTAAACATCCAGAATGCAGAAGAGCATGCTGGGAAAGACTGAAGTACTTCTATGTTATATAAGACTGGAGCAAGTCGTGGTCGCAGAAAGGATGCGTAATAGCACATTTAGGCTTTAACTAACACACACACACACACACACACACACACACACACACACACACACACACACACACAGTGTGCGCACTGTTAGAACAGGAAGGACACTCTCCTTCCTCTCCGGGATATATTTAGTGTCTTTAAAGTCCAACAGCTCACTGGCACATCTGAAACACTCATCAGGATTTGCTTTTCATGACACAACTAGGCTGCTGGTGTGTTTCCAACTGTGAGACTTGATTATTTGCGATTCTGTATTTATTTATTTTTTGTTGTTGTAAAATTTATGAAGTCAGCATTTGTAAATCATAACCTTAAATTGCATGTGCTAATTTTGAGTACTGTTAGTTCAGACCACAAATATGCATTTATATTTTCAAAAAGATTGGTTTCACTGGGGTGTTGAAAACAAATCCCAAATATGGACCACACAGCTGCAAATATTTTGTGTGCCCTCTTTAGTCATGGTGTTTACAACATGTAAAAGGATCATACTCCTGCTAGTGGTGCTTTTCTTCTGTTGTCCTCATTACTGGAGAAATGTCTAGTTTATCTTGAGGTTATATAGAATAAAAGGAAAAAAACTGATGTTGTGCATCTGCCACGTTGCCCATCTCTGCTAGCTTTTTGACAACCTCAGTATGCTAACACTTTTACCTAATGTGAACATTATAAACAATATAATGAAGCTTTATTCAGTGCTAACTAAGCACACCCTATAATTCAGCAGCCTATAGAAGCACCTTTAGCAGAAATAATTTAATTTAAGTAATCGTTTTCTGTGTGACTTCATCAGTCTCTCACATCGTTGTGGAGGAATTTTGGCCCACTGTTTAAAACGTTGAGGTTGTGCATGGCGCTCTCGAGATTCTTCTGTAGCATTTGAATTTGAAGTCTGTCTGGGCCATTCCAGCACCTTGATTCTTTTCTTTCAGACATAGATGTTAATAGATATGTTGGTGTCTCTTTGATTATTGTCCTGTTGCAACCCAGTTTGTCAAGGTTCAGCTGTCAGACTAATGAACTCACATTTAACTCTAGAATACTGTGCAAGGTGCCCAGGTCCTGTGGCTGCAAAACACCATAGTGCATGACAGTTTGTATGATATGCTGTTTGGTTATCACCAAACGTGATGCATTATGGCCCAGCATCTCCACTTTGATCTTGTCTGTCCAAAGGACATTGTTTCAGAAGTCTTGTGTTTTTTCAGGTGCAACTTTGCAAACGTAAACTCTGCTGTCATGCTCCTTTTAGAAGGAGAGGTTTTCCCCTTGCAACCTTTCCAAACAAGCCACATTTGTTCAGTCTTTTTTTTAATTGTACCTTAACATTTAACATGCTAGCTGAGGCCTGTGGAGTCTGAGATGTAGCTCTTGGTTTATTCTTTTTTTTGCAGTTTCTCTGAGCATTCCATGGTCTGACCTTGGGGTGAATTTACTGGGACATCCACTCCTAGGAAAATTGTGGCATTGTTTTAAGACATGCCTGAAGGCTCCAGACCAGCAAACTGCCCAAATTTCTGCTTTTATAGAAGTGGTCTCATTTGCTGATCAATCAAGTGTATTTGATTAGCAGTACATGGCTGCTACTTAACTACTTAATTCCTTTGGAAGCAGTAAGGTTGCACAGGACTGAAGATTAGTTCTATTGTGCCAAAGTGGTCAAAGTGTAGACGTGGTGGGAGCAGAAGGATGACACATTGTTTGATGGAAATTAAAATGATCAACTTACAGGGTGCTGAATTCAAAGGCACCCCAAAAATCAAAGTGAAAAAAATGATACAGCAGGCTAGTCCATTTTGGCGAAATTTCATTGCAGCAACTCAAAATGTTACTCAGGCGCTTTTCCCGCTGGTGCCAGTATTTGAACCGTTTAGCGTTTTTTTTCCCACCGCGAACACACTCGGTGCTCAGCCGAAACACGGGTTCAACTCCAGCACCACAAAATAGCTGGTCTGGAACCAAGAGCGTGTGATGAAAGCAGCAGAAGGGCGTGACTCTATTGCGACATAAAATTTTCTACCACTGTTTCACCGCATGGTGTGTATTACATTGAGAAAGCGATGCGATTTTCACGGCTGTGAATTGGGGTGGGCCCTAAGGCTGAAGTTTCTGCTTTGTGTCACTTCGTATCACAGATAAAAGGACGCAAAGTGCGTACTTGTTGTCTTGCTCATAATCGCTGTCGGTGTATACCTTGTGCCACACACAGATGCTGCAGTAGTTTTGTTTGGATCATAAAATATGTTTGCAGCACATCAGCGTGTTCTCCCATGTTTGTGCCCTCCGACTTCTGTGTCCAGAAGAGGACCCACCCACACTCATACGTAAAGCATCAGTTCAGTGCGGTGGAAATGCAGGCTTATTCTTAAGAGTTTCACCAGTTCATTGAAACCGAAACCAGCACTGGCACCTCGGCGATGGAAATGTAGTATCAGTAGTCTGTATGGCCCCCACGTGCTTGTATGTATACCTGCCAACATGGGGCATCCTCCTAATGAGATGACAGATGGTGTCCTGGGTGATCCCTCCCATATCTGGACCAGAGCATCACTTAGCTTCTGGACAGTCTGGCGGCATTGGATGGACCAAAGTTAGGTAAGGGAAGTGTGGGGGTCAGTCAATGGTATCAATTCCTTCATCCTCCAGGAACTGCCTGCCTATTCTCACCACACGAGGGTGGACATTGTCGTGCACCAGGAGGAACCCAGGACCCACTGCACCAGCAATAAGGTGTGACGATGAATCTAAAGTTTTCATTCTGATACCTAATGGCAGTCAGAGTGCTGTTTCCTAGCCTGTAGACCTTTGGGTGTCCCTAATAGAGTAACTGCCTGTCTCCTGGAAACTCTTCAGTGCTCTTGAGACTGTGCTGGGAGACACAGCAAGGCTGGCAATGACACTGACCTTAGCCAAATGCAAAACTAATTGGTGGTGGTGGTGGTGGTGGTGGGGAGTTAGAAAAGATGAGGAGGGAACAAATGTCAGTGACTTCCACCTGCAGAACCAATTTTTTTTGGGAAGCTGTCTTATTGTTGCCTCTCTAGTGCACCTGTTGTTAATTTCCTTAACACCAAAACAGCTGAAACTGATTGACAACCCCTTTGCTACTTAACTGACCAGGTCATTATCTCAGATCTTTAAGTGATTTGATGCTATACTCTGATAAATGTGGAAAAATTTAAGCATTATATGAATTTCTTTGAGTAAGATATTTACTGTATTGTCAAAAGTATTGACTCACCCATCCAAATCAATCAATTCAGGTGTTCCAGTCACTTCCATGGCCACAGGTGTATAAACCAAGCACCTAGGCATGCAGACTGCTGCTACAAATATCTGTGAAAGAATGGGTCGCTCTCAGGAGCTCAGTGAATTCCAACGTTGATACCTGTGCAACAAGTCCAGTCATGAAATTTCCTCACTACTAAATATTCCACAGTCACAGTCAGCTATTAGTGGTATTATAACAAAGTGGAAGCAATTGGGAACGACAGAAACTCAGCCTTGATGTGGTAGGCCACATAAAATCACAGAGTGGGGTCAGCGGATACTAGGTACATAGTACTCGGGCATCATCAACTTTCTGCAGAATCAGTTGCTACGGACCTCCAAACCTCGTGTGGCTTTCAGATTAGCTCAAGAACAGTGTGTAGAGAGCTTCATGGAATGGGTTTCCATTGCTGAACACCTGCATCCAAGCCTTACATCTCCATGCACAGTGCACACCGCCACTGGACTCTAGAGCAGTGGAGACGTGTTCTCTGGAGTGACGAATCACGCTTCTCCATCTCACCATTCATCAGACAGGTCTGGGTTTGGAGACTGCCAGGGGAACAGTACTTGACTGACTGCATTGTGCCAGGTGTAAAGTTTAGTGGAAGGGGCATTATGGTTTGAGGTTGTTTTTCAATTTCATGCTCCCAACTTTGTGGGAACAGTTTGGGGATGACCCCTTCCTGTTCCAACATGACAGTGCACCAGTGCACAAAGCAATGTCCATAAAGACATGGATGAGCGAGTTTGGTGTGGACGATTGGCCTGCACAACCTGATAGAAGACCTGTGGGATGGGTTAGAGCAGAGACTATGAGCCAGGCCTTCTTGTGCAACATCATTGTCTGAACTCACAAATGTGCTATTGGAAGAATGGTCAAAAATTCCCATAAACACTCCTAAACGTTGTGGAAAGCCCTCCCAACATAATTGAAGTGATTATAACTGTAAAGGGTGGGCTGACTCAATTTCATATGTGTGTTTAGGCAGATAAGCAAATACTTTTGGCAGTATAGTGTATGTTTAAAATACACACCACACTTGTAAGAATAATAGTTTCTACGTTGTGAGGCTTTTCATCAATTTCCGACCAATAAATTATTAAGTTGACCTTGAAGACATGGGTGGATATAAACCGAATTTTAATGGATCGTTAACATGACCCTACTCTATGGCCATACAAAGTTTAATCAGAATTCATTAAAAAAACAAAAAACAATTCAACTATCGTGTTTACAGACAGAATGATATTCATGCATGCAATCTCTACTGAAAACATCAACTCCTCCATGAAGGTTAAAAAAAAAAATTACCCAGAAAGTCTAAGAGCCAGATCTCTAGATATTAACGGAATTTTCAGAGTTCAGTATGGATATTGTTTCTGGCTGGGTGGGATTAGTATATGTAAATTGGTTGAAACGGTGCATTATTGGACATATTTTTCATGACCAAGATGTGCTCTATAAAGAACTCCAAGTCACAAAAAGAAACTTAGTGCATAAAAAAGCAAAATTTGTATCTTGACACATTTTAATTGATGTAGTGTAGTTAGAATGAACCTTTTTCTTATTCAATAGCCACTTGTAGCACACACAGTCTGCAGAGGGGAATTCAGGCTGTTGAAGCTCTGGAGCTTTTCCATCATTATAGTATTAAAGTGTAACATTACTTTTTTCCAGTGTCTGAGTATGTGTGGGAACAGCTGGATAAACTCATTTATACTGTGTGTTTCCTGAATGTTATTTTCAGACTTTTGAGTCAGACAGGGTTTTGCAGTCTTGTGGTCAAAATGTGTGTGTGTGTGACTAATGAAGAAGACCTTCAAATGGAGGAATGACATCTGTTGTATTGTTTGGGATTTCTTGGAAATTTCATACATTAAACTGCCTTCCGGACAAAGAGCACTTCAGACGACCCCTATGCGGAAAAGCAAGGGAACAGTTTACCCTGCCTGGGAAAGGGCTACCAGGGCCCCAACCTGGAGCCAGGCCTGGGAAGGGTGTTTGAGGGAGAGTGCCTGGTGGCCGGGCTTTAGCCAGTGGGACCCGGTAGGCACGGCCTGAAGAGGAGACACAGGTCTGCCTTCCTGTAGGGCCAATATTTGGAGGAGAGGCTCACCGATCCCAGCTATCGAGGCTGGCGACTGGTATATGGAATATCATCTCTCTGGTAGGGAAGGAGCCTGAGCTAGTGTGTGAGTTTGAGAGATACCAACTAGATATATTCAAGCTCACCTCAACCCATGGACTTGGCTCATGAACCAGTCTCTTGGAGAGGGGCTGGACTCTGTACCAGTCTGGAGTTGTGCTTGGTGTGAGGTGGTGGGCTGTGGCTCATGTGGGTGACAACAGTGAGACATGGAGGAGTGTGATTGGGAGGAACAGCATGCTTGGTCTGAACCCAAGTGCAGTTCTGTTATTGTACTTCTGTGGAAACCACAGTTTGCCCTTAATGAACACCATGTTCAAACATAAGGATGTTCATAGGTGCATGTGGCACCAGGCCAGCCTAGGTCATAGGTCAATGGATGATTTTGTAATCGTATTATCAGATCTGCACCCATATTTTCCAGACATGTGAAGAGAGGAGCTGAGTTGTCAGATGGTGGTGAGTTGGATCAGTTGGGGGAAGACTGCTGGACAGACCTGGCACACTTAAACGTATAGTGAGGGTGCACTGGGAATGCCTCGCAGAGGCACCAGGCTACGACTTCTTCAACTCTCAACTCTGGCAAAACTTTGACAACATTCCAAGGAAGGCTGAGAACATGGAGCCTGAATGGACCATGTTCTGCACCTCCATTTTTGAGGCTGCTGCATGGAACTGTGGCTGCAAGGTGGCTGATGCCAGTCATGGTGGTAATACTTCATGGACACCGGAGGTGAAGGGAGCCATCAAGCTGAAGGATTCCTATCAGGCTTGGTTAGCCTGTGGGACGCAAAAACTCAGGTGTGTGAGGAGTTTGTTGAGGTTGCCTCAAAGCAATTATGGCAAACTGTCAGGCAACTCAGGAGGGAAGGTGGCGCTCTATTCACATGGTATATAGTATATAGGGGTGAGATCATTGAAGTACTTAAACAACTCCTTGGTGGCAGGACACCTTGGGTGGATAGATTTGCACTGGGTTCCTGAAGGCTATGGATTTTGGTGGGCTGTCTCGGTTGACACGCTTCTGCAACAGTGCATGGAGATCTGGGGTAGTGCCACTAGATTGGCAGACTCGGGGTGTTAGTTCCCATCTTCAAGAAGGGGGACTAGTGGGTGTGCTCCAACTATAGGGGGATCACACTCCTCAGCCTCCCTGGGATATCTATGCCAGAGTGCTGGAAAGGAGAGTTTTTCCGTTAGTCAAACTTCAGATTCAGTAGGAACAACATGGTTTTTGTTGTGCGGGACTATGGGGTGTCTGGCCTGTTGTTATGGGCCAGTCAGTCCCTATACAACTGCAGCGAGAGCTTGGTCCGCATTGCTGGCAATAAGTCAGACTTGTTCCCAGTGGGTGTTGGACTCCGACAGGGCTGGCCTTTGTCATAGATTCTGTTCATAATGTTTATGGACAGAATTTCTAGGTGTAGCCAAGTGGTACACTGTCTTTCTTGGTGGCTTCAGAATCTCATCTCTGCTTTTTGCGGATGATGTGGTTCTGTTGGCATCATCAGGTAATGGCCCCCTTCTTCTGGAGTGCTTCACAGCCAAATGTGAAGTGGCAGGGATGCCAATTAGCACCTCCAAGTCTCGAGGCAATGGTCCTCATCCAGAAAAGGGTGGCGTGCCGAATCCAGGTCAGGGACGAGTCCTGCTGCCTCAAGTGGAGGAGTTCTAAGTATGTTGGGGTCTTGTTCGTGAATGAGGGAAGAGGACAGTGGGAGATTGACAGACGAATTGGGGTTACATCCACCCCAGGGGTAGACCCAGGACTCACTGGAGAGATTATATTTCTCGGCTGGCCTGGGAATGCCTTGGTGTCCCCCCAGATAAGCTGAAAGTGGTGGTTGGGGAGAGGGAGGTCTGGGTTTTTCTGCTTAGGCTGCTGCCCTTGCAACTCCTGCCCCAGATGAGGGGAAGAAGACTGACAGATGGATGGATGGACGGACAGACTTCCCACTAGCTGGCCTTTCAGATGAAAAGACAATACAGATTTTATTAGACACATGATGTGTTTACTTAAAGTAGACATCGATGATCTGCAATCCCTACAAAATGCATGGGTCAATCAGGTTGGCGCAATGCAGAGGTCACACTAAGCATGAGTATAAAGTCCCTCTTGCTTTTGTCAACTAACAGTTGAGTAAAGTTTGTTCAAAAGTGGCTGTGTCCTGTTTAGAAAATAGATGAACGCAACAACATACAATGGACTGTTGTCCATCTATATTATAGCTTATTCTGTTTACATTGTTTCCTGTGTTTTACCTGCAGCATGTCTCCATCTTTGTTGTCATATTTCTGTGTGTGTGTTTGTATAGAAATCTAGTGATATGCAAAAGTGATAATTTTCATGATTTTCCTTTATAAATCATTTGTTGTTCGGATCAGCAATTTCAGTTAAATAGATCATATAGCAGACAAACACACTGATATTTGAGAACTGAAATGAAGTTTATAGGATTTACAGAAAGTGTGCAATAATTATTTAAACAAAATTAGGCAGGTGCATAAGTTTGGGCACCTTTGTTGTTTTATTGATTTGAATACCTTTAGCACTATTGATTGGAACACAAAATTTGTTTAGTGAGCCCATTGACCCTTGTAAAATATTAATGTAGGGCTTAGTTCTTTGGCCTCAGTCACATCCCACTATATCAGATTTTGTCTGACAAAATATAAAAAAGTTGATGTTTAGAAGCTAAGTTATAATTGTGCCATCGTCAGCTTAAGAGCTTATAGAGGACCTGTAGTCCAAGTGAAAAGAAGTGGCTTTTAACGCAGTTGTTTTTCCTTAATTTGAAGCCCTTTAAAGGCACTAAGTGATATAAGAATAAACTTACATGCGCATGATTGATCCCCTTGACCAAATGACATTTGTGTTTGCAGTCGTAACCAGCTGGGCTCCCTGCCGGCCTGCCTGTGTGGCTTACCTCTGAGAGTCCTCAATGCCAGCAACAACAAGCTGGTCAGCCTGCCCGAGACCATCGGACAACTGCAGAGCCTCATGGAGCTGGTAAGACCGTCTGTACCACTCGTGTCACTGTGTTGGTTTATTACTGTGCCACTCAGAGTGAGTAATATGTCTACTTTTATGTTTGTATGTCTGTATGTAAATATCTTACTCCCCAATAATGCTGCTCGCTGCTATTATGCCAGTATGGAGAGGATTTATGGGCTATGTTTTTTCCCCTACTCCAGTAAGCTTGATGTGTCACATGAAATTTTGGGACAGTATTTTGTTAAGTGTTAATTGTCTTTCAGTTTTTTCACATTTTTATATTGATGATGATTCAGATTTTGACTTTTTTTTTTTTTAATTTAGGCTGATTCTGAGGTATGATTGACAGCATATTTAAATATTTTTAATAGAATTTTCTATTTACGTTTATAAGAAAACATTTTTTACTTTCTGTCCACAGCAGCTCCAGATTGCAAGAGCATCTACTACTCTTAACTCAAACAAGTCTCAAAATAAAGTGCTCCAAGTTACTGCATGGAGTTGTTGGGTACAAATCAAATGACCTGTGATATATTCCACTTTATCTGATGCTGTTACTATGCTGTGTTCAGCTTCTTCATGTTGTGTGTGATGCTGACAGAGCTGAGCTAATTGGGTCAGTTTGATCTGAAGGAAGAAAAACAGCTTCTTCTGCTGAAATCACTTTAACACACAAAGAAAGAGAAAACATGTGAACAGATTTTTTTACAAGGACTGACAGAGCTGTGTAAAAAGGAAACAGCACATGGCAGCGCTGGCAGATGAGTGGCTAGCATTATCAGGAGGAGGAAGATACGTTCCCACACCAATACAATTTCCATTTTGTTTTGGAGAAGAGTCAGAATGCCATGATTATGGTGCTTTAGGTCTTTAAATGGCATACTGCTACCAGAGAATAACTGCTACCTGTGCATGCATCAGAGGCTAATGAGAGTTATCACTCCTGGACAGTTAACTGAAAATGGTCCAGTTCTGATCAGCAGCAGATTGATTGGTGCATATCATCATTTTCAGTCCTTTCAGAGTGAAAATGACATCAGATAAAATGTGTTGAGCCAAACATTGAGCTAAAGTCACGGATTGCCTTGTGGTTGACATTTGGCTGCTAGTGGCTCACCAGGCTCCCCAAATTAATTTCTGTGCCCTCATATGTCAGCCAGCAGCATCTTTTGCTCCTGTTGGGAGCTTCCGACGGGAGCGGCTTGCACAAATTTGAGAAAAGCTTAACTCAGAGCCCACAAACTTCCCGTTGCTAACTGTTGCTCAGTTTCATTCTTTGTCCTCTGGTCACAATATAACTGCTTGGCTCTTCATGTATGACCACTCCTTTACAGCTGTACCATGACACTCTGCATATGTGCACTCTGTATGTGATGTGTGTGTGTGTCAGGGCTTGTTGCTTATTAACTTTGCAGCAGTGTACTCTTACCATGAAAGCCCAGCTTGACTCGGCACCATCTGCTCAGCTGTGATGTTTGCTGCTGCGCAGAGAGAATTTCAAACAATTCCCAAACATCAATATTAATAGCTCATAACCCTCGTTTCTGTTCTGTCCTCCGCAGGACATCAGCTGCAATGAGATCACGGCTCTTCCCCGTCACATCGGCCGACTCAAAGCTTTGCGTGAACTAAACGTGCGCCGAAACCTCCTCTGCGTCCTGCCAGAAGGTGAGTGTGTGCTGATTGCAGTGTCTTGTTTTCTTGATGACTTTCAGCCAACAAAGGCTTTCAGCTTTCTGCATCCTACACCCTAGTGAAATTTCCTTGGAAAACTTTTTGTTTACTTTATGTGCGTAATTCAGATGATTCACATTCTCTTTAGGCAGGCTTTAAAGTCTTATAATTTCAGCTTTCTTTTGATCCCGCCTTACCTCTGCACCTTACAGAATCCTACTGTGCACTCCCCTGCTATTACTTGAGGATTGAAAAGTCAAGTATGATTTAGAGTGAAACACAAATGGAATAATCTCTTCCATATGCAAGACGGGAAGATGCGTCTGAGACCACAGAGTCCTCTGCTTGCACTGCCACACCCATCCTAGGGCCCAAAAATATACTTAACCCTCAGTATGGCCGAGGAGCGACCTCCAGCCCCAAAGGTCTGAAATAAGTCCGTCACACAGAGATGAGTGACAACCACAAAACTCTGGTGCTCATCTAGTGAGACAACACCCAGTCTGACTAACTGATAGGCTGGAAAGAAACTGACTTTTATATGGAGGGCAGGCAGCTAAAATCACCAGAACCAGTCTGGAGTCTGCATGTAAAACCATTAACCAAATACAGTGTAACTACAGGGTTTTTTTAAGGTTAGGGCTGTTTTAGTTATTGATTAATCTGTTGATCTTTTTTTTTCCTGTGGTGTATCCAATATAGTCGAGATATTAATAACAGTGTAAAAAAAAGTTTGTCTTTATTGTCAGTTGTCCAATGTGCAGACAGTCTGTAATAAACAGAGTAGAGACATGGAGTCAGTCCAGCAGGTAGTTGATCAGAATGACAAACAACTGCAGACTGTTTTTCTGATCTATTCAGCTTTCCCCCCTCACCTCAGCTCATTCTGTCTGTTTGGATTCATTGCTCCAGCTTCCTAATTTGGCATATGCCCGTCCCTCACCATTACGATCGTCTCCTGGATTGACTGATGAGCTTTGAACTAGTTCAGCAGCTTAGTGCCACAGCGATGGGAGGCTTTAACCAGGTGGACTGGATGGCAGCCCTGACAAAGGGAGGGATGTTGTTTTTGATTTAATATGTGCCGAACTTGTGCAGATTACTTTGCAGCTCTCGAGAGTCCCTGAGATAAGACCACCATGTATGCTGAGGGCTTTTTAAAGGTCGGCCAAGCTGAGGGTGGCAGTAGCGTAATGTTACAGAGTCAGACTCAAACTAAAAGATCAGCGCTGGTGGGAAAAATGATCGTTAAAGCCAGAATCACCATGGCGGCAGCAGTTTTGGTTAGCAGCGCAGTACACGCAGGCAGCAACTCTTCAATGCTACATGCAATTCATATTCATCACAAGCCAGTAAATCTTACAGCCTCACAATGAAACCACTGGAGTCTTCTAAAAGCCGGTAGATCACCCAGTTTTGTATCTCAGTAAGTAACAAGTCATCTGATCATTTTATAAGCAGGTATTTATGGTTAACACTGTTTCTACAAAATGATGTTAAACCCAGACAGGCAACGTGGTTAGAAGAAAACATGGATGCTCTTAAAATAACTTCTGCATTGTGAAAAGAACCACAAGCCAGGTCTGAAATCTTCATCTAGCTGTGGGTGCCTCAGACCCGACTTTTAAATTAAACATCTAAATTAAATCAGCTGGACTTATCTTCACTTATCCTGTTTTATTTCAAGCACAGCTACTTTACAGATTTCTGATCAGACAGCTGCAGTTCACAAAGACCAGGAAAATGGATCATATCAGCCCAAGTCTTAGAGCTCCAGACCTGTAAGGTGGTCTGCAGCAGTCAGTTTTGATGCTGTGCATATCTGAACGTATGTAAACAGAGTGCTGGATAACATGAGGCCTCAGTTCTTTAAATCAGGGTGGGGACTTATTCTTAAAAAAAAAAAAAAAAAACACTTAGGAATAAGTTTTAATTTCTTACAGTAAACTGCAATTTTAATTATTGTTTTTTTTTAAATAAACAGTTGCGGGGAAAAAACCCTTTGTGAGCCCTTTGTTTTTTTGAGTTTTTTTTATTTTTCAGCATAAATGTGATCTAAAACATCGGATTTTGACTGGCAGTCTTAAGATAACCTAGTTAAAAGGGAATTTAAAGTAAAACCTTCATAAGAATAGTGTTTGCTGCTGTCACGATTAGCCTGCTACTGTTGGTGCTGTTGGTAAAGTCAGATAGCTTTATAATAAAACAACCATTTGTGTGTCTTTAACATTTGTCCTGAGTGACCTCAAAGCAAGAGGCAACATATGTTTGTGCATAATATAATCTAGAGTATATTTTTATCCAGTAACCAGAGGAATGCTTTTGGTGTCGCCACTCACACCATCACATCTGTTTAGCTGACATTATTACCGCCTACATGTGGTTTTAATTATGAGTAACTGTCAAAAAAAATCTCTGTAATAATCACACTGTCAAAATTGATGGGTTCCTAAGCTGACTCATCATTAGCAGTCTACAGGATACAGTTGCCCAAATGGTTTCTGCCCACAAACCCACACATCCGTCTGAGGATCGTGTAAACACACACACACACACACACACACACACACACACACACACACACACACACACACACACACACACACACAGAGCGTTTTTTTCTTTAAAAAAAAAAAAAAAGCATCTCTCTGATAACAATTTCCCCAAAGCAAAAACAGGTCTTCATCAGGCCTTCAATCCAGGACGTTCTAAATACTCTTGGTTTGGAACTGTTAGCAAGCAGTACACATTAACTCTTTGCCACTGTAAGTAAATGCACTAGTGTTAAATTTTGACATTAACTGTTGAGCCTCAGGTAAAGAGCTTGGAAAAGGGTTAATTATATAACCAATAACAACCAATTTAGGTAATTTAGGGAGACAAAAGTGATAAACAGTGTTAGCTCCCATGAAGATAGTAGCCTGAGTCCAGTTCAGAGTAAGCTTTAGATATGTGTCAATGGTATAATCGGTAGGTTTTGTTTTTTTAGGTTATTTAAGAGGAGGGAAAATGAATGTTCTCATAATTATACTTTGATTCGTGTGTAATTATATCTTCCAACAAACTGATGTGCCGTTTCGCCTAATTGTATTTTATGCTTGTGGCTAGAGACCAGTCACACAGTACGGCAAAGGCAGAGAAGAGGACTTGTAGGCGTTTGCTGTGGAGGCAGATTTTAATTTGTGTCTTCACCTTCAGACTCAAGATATGAATGATCATACCCATGTTTATCATGCATGGAGGAGCTCCCTTCACCAAAGAAGTGAAAACGTGAAGGAAAGAGACAACGTCACCGGCAACTTAATAAAATAAAATACCATCCTCTTCGTCTCACCTCAAGCCTCATCTCCTCAACTGAAGTCAGGGCTCTAAGACATGAATACGTGCATAAAGATGCTTATTTTTTTCCGATATTGCCACAATTTACTTATTGTCAGCATATTAGACATGCAACATGCCAGCTGATGTTAGGCTCGAGTGCCCAAAAAAGTCACACTTTCCCTCTGATAAGTAGTTTGATTAGATTCTTACATCACATGAGTTTGTTTATTAAGCTTCAGTCTAACAATGTTAGATCCATTTCAAAAATGACTCATAATGCTTTTTGCTAACAGCTAGTGGCAAAGACCTAGTGGCTAACAGAGGCTAACGACGGCAAAAACAGCAGTACTTACTGATGGAAAAGTTCAGGATTTCCTCAATCCCATTTTGAAGAAAAAGTGGAGCTATTCACAGCCTCAGCAGCGCCTGTTCCCCAAAAACGTTAACGCTGGCCATAACTCGAGAACGATGTGACCTAGGATGTTCAAATTCACACCAAGACGCATCTACAAAAAATCAAAATCTTGGTGACCTGGACCGAAAAATAAACGTCAGAGGTCAAATTTTCTAAAAATCTTGTGAACTAACTAAACTAAAGATGTCACAGTAGCTGGTGACATCTTTAGTTTAGAGTGTGAATGATGGCCTCCAAAGCTAGCTGAAGCCTGTGATCTGTAATCAAGAGTGTGGCCAATCTCTTTATCTAACGCTTATTTGTTAACATATTGGGCGCTATATAAAAGTGTATACTGTTCTAAATTGACCCTACAAAGCACTTAGGCACAACCTTTAATCATTAAACAGTCTCTTTTGTGAAATTACAGCTCAGTGACTCCAGTAAAACTCAGTTAAGAGAGGTATTCCAGGTTTTCCAGGTTATTTTGGATTTAATGAGGAATGAAGTTCACATGAACAGAAACAGACTCTGGGCTGCTAACGATTACAAACCTACTCTGAAAATAACAAGAGCTGCATTGTTTTATCTTGTGGGAAACATGTTGTTGGTTTGACCCATGTGAATGTGTGTGTCTGCGTGGTGTAAGTGTGTGTCGTCCACTTAGATGACTAAATCAGCAGAGGTTTTTTTCTTCACTCTCTCTAAACAAACTGTGTCATTCTCTTTTATTGGTCATTTTAAAACCAGGTTGTGTGTGCTAAAGCCTCTTAATGTAGCATGGGTGCCCATACCTGGGCAGGTGGTATGGTCTGTGCTGCTGAAGCAGAGGAGGGGGCATCTTGCACAACCTTTCAATCTGTAAATTGTGGCATATAAAAAGTGCCATTTTATTCGTGCATAAACAAACTTTTTTTTTTAAACTGACTCCTGCTTAAACATTTTCTTCTTTAGCATCTATTTTAAAACTTCCTGATCATTTCAGCCTTGGTCACAGCATGATGCAGTTTTTCTTATCGGTACCATCAGGGAGAGAGGTCTGAGCAGTCCCAAATTCATTCTGCATCAGGAAAAGTGTGCAGCCAGAATTCATAAAGAACTGTCTTCAGATGCAATAAAGAACAAAGGGTTCTGGAAGAGATCATCTGACCTCCACAGATCTCAGAACCATGGAGTCAGTCTGGATTACATGAAAGACAGAAGACACCGAGACGGCCTACGTTCTCCAAAAGTGATTTTCCACTAGCTGTTCCAGGACCGTTAATTTTCCAAAAACTAATGTTCTGGAACTTTCCAGGGAGTAAAAGTTCATCCAGCACATTGTGATTAGCATTTTCACAGCAGGGCTAAAGCCCCGGGAAGATTAGACCCATTAGTCTGTTGGCTTTTCCAAAGGTGCAGTTTTTCTCAAATTTTGAATGTTGTCCACTGCAAATATCGACAAAAAGCTTTGTACTTCAAATCTCCTGGGTTTCTGGACATAAACTAAAAGGAAAACAAACATGCTTTGAGCTGCAAGGTTTGTTTCTTTTTTTCTTTTCTTTTTTTGGAAGTACAGGGTGTATAACCCTAAGATTTTCTGCCACCTCAAGCAGGGAAGCAGGGGCTTTTTGGGTGTTCAGATTTTTCATGTAACTTATTTAACTAATATAGACCCTTGATCCTCAAATGGAAATGCATGTAGATGAACTGAAAGGGTTTCTGTTACCTGGGGAAAGGTTTTCTAGCTTGTAGCTTTTAAAAGTAGCTTTTCTCTCTGTTGTACTTGGTTAATTGATACACAGAAACATGCTAGCAGCATCCTTTTAGTTAAGCTATTTGCTTTTACTTTGTTTTCCTCAGTGTAACATCCAGCTAATTTGTGACAGATGAAAAAGTGATTCAGTCCTTGATCTCAATCTCATGGTCTGGTCACAATCTCTCTTTTTCAAAGGTTTGAAGGATTGTTTTCTAAATAAATGCTACCATTCAATACCACACAGCTCAGGTAAATCAAATGTGCTAGCTCTGCAGAAGCAGCCAACCAGAGCTCTTTGCTTGATGTACACATTTGTGCGTTTGTGTCTTGCTGCAGACCTGGCTGACCTTCCTCTGGTGAAGTTTGATTTCTCCTGTAACAAAGTGTCGACCATCCCGGTGTGTTACAGGAAGATGAAACAGCTCCAGTCTCTCCAGTTAGAAAACAATCCACTGCAGAGTCCACCTGCACAGGTACGTGCACACACATATAGTTTATAGTCTCTCACTGAACTTTATACCTGCCACTATTCTTTGAGTCTGAGTCACAATTCAACACAAATCCTTGCTGTGTGTCTCAGATGAGTAAAACTGAACTTACTGTTTTAGAAAGCGTCCTGATATCCGAACTGTACAATTGTCATAGCTGAAATGGATCATGCACTGGGCTGGTGTGAAGCCACTGTGGCAACCATCATGATCCCAGTATCATGTTTGTGTCCGCAGTAGCAGCAGTATTGCAATAGATAGTATAAAATTATGTGCCTGTCTTTGGAAATGTTAAGCACCAGCTGTAAGAGCTAAAAAAAGAACATGGATCAGTGACTCAGCAGTCTGTGTGAATGAAGGTTGAGATGATGTGAAAAACAAAGCAAAGCGGGTCTTTTACTTCGTCCTGATTTGATTTCTTTTTCTTCCATCATTCAGATCTGTATAAAGGGTAAAGTTCACATATTCAAGTATCTGAGCATTGAGGCATGTCGCAGCGAGAAGATGCCTGACTCGCTCTACCTGCCCGTCATGGGGCGACTCAGCTTATCACGGCCCACCGCTGGCAGGTCAGTTACTGTGCTGTCATATCATCAGTGTCTGCTGCTGTAGTGCACTATTAGACTGTATGTCTTTAACAATGTTCTGGTGTCAAATGTTCATACATTATGTAGGAATGAAGGTTTTCTTTTCAATAATGGCATTCTGTGTTAAACTTACAGAGGGAAATGCTGAGTCGATGAGTGTTGTCTCACTGTTCCAGTGCCTAAAACCAGACGCACTGATACAGAAGTGTATCTGTTTGGCTTCCTATCTCAGTAACATGAAGGGGCTGCAGCTGGTGACGTTTTAGTTTTAAAGCTAAATGATGGGCTTCAAAACTAGCCCGAGAGGTAACCTGTAAAGAGTCTGCAGCCACTGAACCTGAACCTAAATAGAAAGCATGCTACATACAACTACTGACAGCATTTGACTCAGTGGTAAAATTATGAACTTTTGAGGCTTTTTTTTTTCCCCCCACATGTGAACTCTGGATAGTCTGCTTCACACCTGTTCCCACTCCTAGAAACAATCAGTTTGGTTGAGGCAGAGGAGCCGCATGGATACAGCATGCAGGACGCAGGATATATGATGCCTCCACATATACCTTCATCAGTTGCGTCTAGAAAAGTTCAGGGCATGTGCAAAAACTATTTTAGGTTAAAAAGATTTAGAAAACATTTGAAACATTTCATGTTGTTCATGAATGTTGTAAGCTGTTCTTAGCTGTGGACCTCCAACATAGCTACCAGAAGCATGTTACGTCACCCCAGAGCCATTCGTTTTAGTTTTAGTTTCAACAGCATTATACACAGATAGAAACTGTCTGCTGGAACAGAATGGCAGTCTGTGATCTAAGCTTCCTCAGTTTCTCAGCCTGCAGCCAAATCCTCCATTAGTCAGCTGAAACTGATCCATTCTCTGGCTCCAGGCTGGGCAACAGTGACTGACTGCCGTCACAGAAGTTCACTGAAAAGTTAGTCCAAAATCCCATCGTCAGTGTGTGAGATGCACTCCGTGATTGATGAATAAAGGAATGGGGAGTGAATACAGGAACAAGACATTCAAGTGGGGAAAAGAATGAAAGACTAAAATCCTTTTGAATGACGACACTTAGAAAGGACATACAAGAAAAATGACTGCACATAGCTGTGGGAACAAAGAAAGAATTCTTGGAGCAATTGTAGAAATGGGTCGATACTTGGATTGCACAAGGTGAAACTCAGAAAAGAAAAAGAACCAAGCTAAATAGAGGGAATAACAGTCCAAAAAGGAAGCAGTGAAGTGAAAGAAGAGGGGAAAAAGATGAAACAGTTATAGGCATACACTCAAACAATGCAGCACTCCTGCAGCGCTGTCCAACGATAAACAGCCAAATCTTTTCCACACCGCCACTAATACGATCCTCAGAGCCGTACGCTCAAACCCTTGTGGTCTGTTCTGCAAGTAATGTGAAGCAAAACTTCCCATGAACACAGTTGCTGGAGGGTTTTTGGATCATTTCGCAACCCCCGAAAACTTGCCCCCAACAGCCAGTGTAAGAACTACCTCTTTCCAAAGTACAATAGCAGGAGTTAAATAACAGTACCATATCTTCATGACTTACCAGAGGCCTTCGATTTTGCTTACTTTTCCCGAAGCCTTATATGAAAGCAAAGTGGAATCATGTGCCTCCAGCTTCCCAAAAACTGGTAACAACAGGCTTCAAATGATAAAAGCATTAAGCGAATCCATAGTCTGTTTTTCAACGAGCATAGAGTAATGTTCTGCGCTGTTCTTGTTTTCTATATCGTACCAAACATGCTACAGTATATGAATGGACAGTTTTAAGGCAAAAAATTTAAAATATTTGATGTCTAACCAACACTTTAGCATTTTTTCTGACCTCTATGATGCTGCCTCATGCAGCACAATACTTCTGTCCCTGCATATAATTGTACAGTTTTACTGAAGACTCCTAAGACCTGCTCTCACTAACAAAAAAACCAAGATGACCAACATGGGCGAGATTAGCAGGATTAGAGGCTCTGAACTTGGTTTTGATTAATTTTTGATGAATTGCCCAGCCCTACTTACAGGTGGTCAAAAGTCAGATGCAGTGCCATCATACAGCAACTTTGATCTTATTGGCGCTTAGTAATCTTGCAGCAAGAAATAATAGATTTGGACTTACCTTCTAAAAGATACAGATCTCGCGTTAAACTGTGGAACCTGGGTACACATGTTTAAGCCAATAACACCAAGCATGCTACCAAATCAACTTTCTGTGTCCAAAAGTATAATTAGTATACATTTCTCACAAACTACCTGAAAATTTGCTGTAAAATTTAGAGATCAGATACAGATGGGTCATCTTTGTTAACACTCTGAGGTCTGAGTCACTATATGTGGTAACCTTAGCCCTAAACTCAACCCTAAATCCTAATTTCTGAAGCCAGGCAAAATAAAAAAAAATATGAAGAGTTTTTGATGATGCTTTTCTTTGTTCATTAATTGCCAAGACTTGGAAAAACAATTTAATTTAAAAAAAATAATGACACATTCTGAATGCCTTGGGTTAGAGTTAGGGTCATCGCCGGATGTCTCTGCAGTGCTTTTAAATTTATTCTGAGTCAAACTGGAGGCAAAAGCTTCATTCATTTGGACTAACTGGAGCAGTACTCGAGTCTACAGAGCACAGTATAGAATTATTTTGTCATTTGATCCATACTTTAAATCCCAAAAGTCCAATGCTAGATGGTATGGGATGAAAAGTCCGAGGATTACCAAAGAGAGGATTAAGGACTCTGGAGAATGTCACTGTTTTTAATCAGTCCAGTCAACGTGATATAATGACAAAAAGGGAAGGAATGAAGGATAAAATAAAACAACCGGAGGGGAGAAGGATGGCGGGAAGTACAATAAAGACAGAAATATATAGAAAATAACAATTCTGCTGCTTCAGGTTCTTCATCACTGAGTTGAGCTCTCAGAGGACATTTCGCCCACATGAAACACTCCCAACATGTGGGCAGGAAAAATAGTTTCTGTTCTCCTGTAGAAAATTCACAGAGACTCTACATGCAAATCTGATTTTCCTTCAGCTTTCATTCTTGTTCCCTCTTTTAATTGTTACTTTCTGTCTTTGTCGACATACAAGATAAAAGCATCAGTGACAACCAGAGTATAAAGGAATGACCTGGGAGAGCTGATAATGTGTAAATATAGCTCAGCTGAGTGAGTCCGCTCATATAAAATGCTGTAAGCAGAGTAGAAATCAAACTAGCACATCTGTTTATACTTTCTAGGTGACTAGCCAGCTGTAGTGAGTTTCTGCCGCTCAGAATTGTTTCTGACAGTTCGTAGTTTTCAGACAGGTTTTAAGCCCATCGTCCATCACATCTCATTCTTTGCTCCACACTCTATTTCTGCAGTAAAGATGTTGGGAAAAGGAAAAGCTGTGAGCTCGTTTTCACCTGTCTTTAAGTTTTTTACGCTGTGGCTGCAGAAGTTCAGAAGTTCCCTCTGAACGCCGTCACACGTAACAAGATGAATAGCCTTCCATTTCTGGTTGCGATTTCAATGATATAAAACTTCTGAACGCATCATTTGAAAAGTCACTTCAATACTGTCACTTTGGCAGCATTAAACAAACACAGGGATTTGCTGGGAGCTTTAGTCTGTTAATTTGCCCATACAACAGGATGTATGTAATACAGCTGTCATGAAGTTGGGAACTCCTTTTATTTTGCAACCTGCTGTAAGTAAGTGTTTTAATGCTGTTGAGATATTTCTGATATGGGAGTCTATGGGGACTCACTTGCTTTTCGAACCAGCCTCAAGTGGCCACTCCAGGAACTACAGTTTTTTTTTTTCCACCCGACCCTGAAGATTGCAGCTTGGTTTATGCACTCATACTCACTCCATATATTCTCTGTTGTTGTTATTATTATTAAGGGCAGCATGGTGTTGTGGTGGTTAGCACTGCTGCCTCACACCTAGAAGGCCTGGGTTCGAATCCACCCTGGCCGGGGTCTTTCTGTGTAGAGTTTGCGTGTTCTTCCCGTGTTTGCGTGGGTTTTCTCCAGGTACTCCGGTTTCCTCCCACAGTCCAAAGGTATGCAGTTACTGGGGTTAGGTTAATTGGTGATTCTAAATTACCCATAGGTGTGAATATGAGTGTGAATGGTTGTGTTTCTCTCCGTGTTGGCCCTGCCACAGGCTGGCCATCTGTACCCTGCCTCTCGCCCTATGACAGCTGGGATAGGCTCCAGCCCCCCGCGCAACTCTGAACAGGATAAGAGGAAGAGAATGGATGGATGCATGGACAGTGTTACCAATGCCACTGATTTTTGGTATTAATGGCCTGGTATTTATAAAGTGCTTCACCCATTCACACACATTCATACAAGTGCTTTTAGCTAACATTCACACACTCGGGGTTGCATCAGGGGACACTCAGGGTTCAGTATCCTACCCAAGGATTCTTTGGCACACAGACTGGAGGAGTGGGAAGTTGAACCACTGACCTTTGACCTGTTCTCCATTCCGGACTACTGAAATTAGATGTTGGTTATAAAAAAGATGAGTCCCTGATTGTGACACTCAGGTATTCTGGGTTATGAGTGTTTTAATATGAACAGCATCGCTGTCTGTAGTTTTTATTTTCCTGCACATTTGCATAATGTGTTCAGTGGTAACAAGTTATGATTGTCAAAGACTCGCTGTAAACAGACTAAAGGTCAACTTAAAATAAATGTTAAACAGAAACCAGACTGTTTGCAACTTTGTTACTCTTCTATTTTTCCTTACTGTTCTAGGGTTTCTAGGATTGCTGCTCAGTAATTTTCCTCTTGAGAATCCTTCGGTTCTTTTCTCTTTGTGTAAAACATCCTTACAAGCCATCTCTCTGAATTCTTTGCTTTCACAGACATGTGATGCCACGTAGCTGTTGTACTCAAAAAAGGCTTTGGATAATAAATTAGTATAGTTCTGTGAGGGGTGGTAGTTCTCTGCCTCACTCCAGAGAAAGCTGAGAACAGACTGATGCTATTTTTAAAACTCCATTAGCGCGATGACCTTAAAGAAGAACTAGATAAAAATGAAATGCAGCATGGCTCAGTTTATGGTTTACCGAATGAAGAAAGAGTGCCCCACCAACACAAAACAACAGCTTCAGATCTACTCATAACAGTTGCTGTTAGAGGCATTACATGAGTTTCAATTTCTTAGTAACATATTGGGGCAGTCATGGGTCAGAGGTCACAGAAGGATGGATGAACCCACATTTGCCTCAGACTTAAACTGAGCACTGTGCCTTATTATGAAACAACTGTGCGTGCAGAATCATGATCAAGCAGATGAGGTGTGTGTGTGTGTGTGTGTGTGTGTGTGAGTGTGAGAGAGTGAGTGTGAGAGAGCAGTTGCAGCACTCGTTATTGTTCAGTTGCTTGGAGGTTGCCACAGGGCTGCATTCACACGGCTGATTGAAGTTCCCCAGGTGCTCTCATATTTGACTTGCATGTTTTCTAAAACATTGATTTATAAAACCTCTTTTTTCAGATCTTCCTTTGATCAAATAGAGATGTCAGATTTTTGTCACTTCACAGTTTGTGCATATGGTATGACTAATTACTGCCATCTGTGTGTGTGTGTGTGTGTGTGTGTATTAGATTAAAATATGCAGAGTATCACAGGTCAGTTTGTTTAAGAAAAGTCGTGTTGCCTCCTCTGAACACAAGCATGAATTGTTTTTTTTTATAACACAGAAGCTTGTGTAAAACATCTGCAGTTATGCATCATTATTATAGGAATCAGCTAGTTTAGTATTTACTATTATTTGATTCTTCCTCCTCTGTCTGGCTGCAGATCACATTAAGTAATTTTATTCAAAGGCCAGAGAAAAAAAAATCACTTCCCCTCTTAAATAATTTAAAAGATCAGAGAAACGACTACTTTAAAATCTGTGAAGGATTGAGGTTAATAACTTGATGCAAACATGCAGGATCCCAGTACATGAGGTCATCACTCTCACCGAGTGAGAAAATGGAGTTTTTTATTACAGTGTTTTTACAACTACTGATTAAAAATTACTTAAATTCAGTTTGAATGTCTCTTAAACGGGTCTTTTTTTTTTTTTAGTCATGTCACCACAACAGTTTCAAGCTCTGTTTTTACTGCACTCTACACCTTCAGCTGTAAATGCCCTGAAACATTTGTAAAAAGTCAGCAGTAAGAATACAAAATCAGAATTTACACAGGACTGTGAACGCAGCACGAGAGAGGGAGGGAGGGGGACTCTCTCTCTCGCTCTTTATCTCGCCTGTTCCGCACACACATCCACACCCACACCTGCCTCCTGTGTGTGTGTGTGTCAGGTGTGTGACCCATGTCTTGTGTCTGCAGTGTGGAGGACATGGAGCAGCAGAAGAAGCAGGACAGTGACTCAGGAGTCGGCAGCGACAACGGAGACAAGAGACTGTCTGCTACTGAGGTGTGTGGGTCTGAGTGTGAGAGAGTGTGCATGTGTGTGTGAAATTTGTGTATCCTTTCGTACCTTTGTGTCCATATGCCATGATTATCGCTTTGTGGATATCATAATGAATGTCTACATCGTGTTCATGTAGCTGTATATGTGTTACAAGCTTTATACTTCCATATTCATCTTCTGTACTCCTTTATGCGATGTCCACATCCAGAAAAATCTTCATTTTCTAATCAGATCAGCTCCTCTTTCTTTTTCTCTTTTTCATGTTAACCAAGTTGCGCTCGCCTCTCGGAGCCATCTGTGCAGTTAGGAGGAGTCAGTGGGAGGCAGAGCTCATATTTTCATTTTTCTTTTAGAATAAAAACTTCTTTTCTTTGTGACTAATTAATGCATTTCACTTAAACACTGTCACTCAGTGTTTAAGTGGAAATCTGTTCAAACAGCAGCGAGCTCAAATTGTGCATGATTGTTTTATTACTTAAGGGAAACCTAAATTTTAAACTATAATTCACAAATTAAATGGTTTTTGTGACAATATGGAACATTTTGATCAAATGGTTCAAAATGTAGAACAGTAGTAAAGCTGAGATAGGAGCAGCCTGGAGATTGTGTCAACACTCAGCTGTTGTTGTGCTTTTGTATGTAAGTTTGTTGTAACAGCCCTGAAGAAGTTTTATGAATGCCGTTTGTTTCAGCCGTCAGATGAAGACAGTCTGAGTCTTAATGTGCCGATGAGCCACATCACAGAGGAGGGGATCAGCAAAGATGACTCCAGTGAACACATCAGCTCTCTGACAGGTACACACACACCTATCTGAACAACCTAACAAGTCGTGCATGAATAGTGTGTGCTTGTGCTTATTGCTCTTATTTTGAGGACATAACCATTTAAATCACAGCATGCAGACTTGACCCTTTAGAGACAAAGTGCACGACCGGTTTTTGTGCTCCGATCAGCTGATCATTTATAGGACATTGAGTGATCTTATTGGTGTGTCACCGGCTTAGAAAGAGTAAAATAACCAACAGACTTACACAATTACTATTATTTAGCTGCAGCTGGATTTGGTCATGCAGATAATGTAGCGCTCAGCGTGGCTACAAGTCAGAACCTGCTAGTGTTCCCTGTACCTGCAGCTGTTATTAGAAACCAACTATGAGGTCCCAGCCACGCGATGTGGGTCAGCAGTGTACAAACTGAGATTTTTGTAGTTTTGCTTTTCTGATTTATCAGCTGCGTGTCTGAAAGTATCTGGGCTGTTGAACTCTATTAAAGAACAGCAGCAGCTCCCCAGACACACAGTTTAAATAGACTTCAATCAGCCTTAATTAGGTTAGAGCTGATAGAGGGTCACATTTACTGAGCTGAGATGAGTGAAAACAGGGCTGTCTTGGTTATTTATATGTTCAAACAAATTCTTAATGCTAGAAGGGCGTCACAAAAATATCCTACATGCATCTTAAAAAATACATCTTTGCAAAATCAGCGAGGTGTTTATTCTTCAAGCTTTTCTATCATTGTAAGTTAGCTTTAAGACATTAGTAACATTGAGATTAGAAGAGAACATTCAAACCAAGGAACTGCAGTGAGAACTTTGGGGGCGGGAAACAAAGCAAAACAAGTTTTAAGCAAATTAAAACTCATATAAAATTGGGGGAAAATTTTCTCATTAAGTGTGTTTTAAGATGTGGCTTAAAGGAAGCGACTGACTCCCCTAGATTTCTGTTCAGGATTCTTGCTTCGTGTCCTCCTTATTTAATGTGCCGGGCTGGTTGTAGCTGTGTGCGCTGGTGTTTTATTGCTTATGTATTTATAATAATTTTGATAGCTAAAACAGGAAAGCTGTCTGAATGTGTATAAACAAAGCATAGATTTCATGAAATACACACTAAGAGGAGCAGGGAGTATTTACTGCCCATCTGCAGTGAGTAAACTGTGTAGCATTAAACACAACTGAAGGATAGAAATGATGAAACTGTGGTGTTTATTGTTTATCCAGTTCATTGTGATCCTGAGAGGAATCACTTTTGTGTCCATATTTTTCAGAGTTTATCAACCTGTTTGTTTTTAGTTTTATGCAGAATGAGACACTCTGCACTTTGACTTAAACTGATGCAGTTATTGAACTTTGAACTTAGTTCTGACTAGAGCAGAGTCACATTAAATATGCATTGTGAAATGAAAGAAGAGTTTGAGAGCTGTACGGTAAAAACACAAAGCATAATTCATCATATATGATTCTGCACAAAACGTGAGGTTTCGCCACATCCGTTCCACACTTTGACAGTTCCCGTTTCCTCCATTTCAGCAGACCCAAACTCCGACTCGGTCCACCTGATTGAGGAGAGTCCTACGGAAGCCCTGAAGGACCAGAGCAGAGACTCTGCTCTCAGCACTCGCTTCATCAACTACATCAAGGCAAGAGCTCATATTGTATTGCTTCTCCTCCCCTCTCGAGTGCTTCAATCAGAGATTGATGCAGTAAATGGTTCACTTCAGCATAATGCTGCTTTCTGATTGAAGTTATGCAAAGCAGTTATATTCACTGGGCTACTTTATTCCAGCATTAGTTACGCTGCCTGTCCTTTTAGGCTCCAGGGGTTTGTTTAAATAGAGTTTGCAGCCAACTGTCACTTTGTGTTAATCTCAGTTAAATTTACTTTTAGACTTGAAGAGACCCAGCTGTACCACAGTTTGAAATTAGAATTTAAGTTTATCCACTTTTTTTTTTTTGATTATTCCATGTTAAAGTAAAATCTTATTTACATCAACTCAGCATTTTTACCTCTGTTGACCCCATTCTCCACCAGGTTTTTACTGCATGATTTTGAATTCCTGTGTTCAGTACTTGATGACTTCTCATGTTAAAAAAGAAAGAAAGAAATTAGAACAAGAAGCAATCAGAAAAAAGACTGAAAAACTTTTTTGGAATGGTTGTCAGGAGAACGTCTCTTCTCTCTAAAAAGAACACAGCAGCACAGCTTAGCTTTGCTATGATGCGTCTGAACCAACCGCAAGACTTTAGACAGACAAGACCAAACACCTCGTACCGACTGTTAAGCCGGTGTTAGAGGGGTGCCAGATTCTGTGGGTGCTTGTGTTGCAGCCACAGGATCTTGGGCACCTTGCAGTCACTGAGCTGATCATGAGCTCCTCTGTATACCAAAGAATTCTAGAGTCAGAATGGCTGAAAAAGCAAAGAATCAGGATGTTGCACTGGACCAGTCAAAGTCCAGACATTGACCTCATTGAAATGCTGTTGCAGAACCTTAAGAGAGCTGTGCATAAACAATACATGTGAACTTTACATTAGCAAAGAACTTCAACGTTGTAAAGAAGAGTGGACTGTTCTGATGATGGGAGATAAAGTTATACAGAAAACGATTTCTTCAAGTTATTGCTGGTGAAGCTACTGAATTATGGAGTGTAATTAGTTTTTTCGCAGGACTGCAGAGTTTGTTTTTCAGGTGGTGGAAGCAGTCTATCTGGAAAGCCTTGAGAAAACATCTTCAGAATTGGGATCAGTGCTCAAAGAATTTAGTGGTTGAAGTTCTCGGGCCGCTGTCACTCCATAAAACATGCTTATGGCAGTGAATGAGGGTCCATGTGCATCTAAGCATTGGTTTTTCCTGGGAGCCTGGACGTTGTGGTCCTATTTTTATTCTAGTGTGGCTGAGGCCTAAAGTTAGATGAAAGGTATCGCTTTCTAAATGCCATGAATCTAAATTGTGCTTAGATTTTGTTCTTTTTTTGAAGGTGTACTTTTTGTGTGTTAGATGTGAGTACTCTTTGTGCTATAGACTGCTGAGTAAAAACTTCATAGAGGTTACTATTAGATAAAGTAAGAAACACATGAAGAATAGAAGGAATATACGAATAAAAGAGACTCTGTGCCCTTATTATACAGAGGGGAAAGTGGTAATGTCTCTGATTTTTGGCCAATGGTTGAGCCAGTCTGTGGATCACGTGACTGCTGCAGCTGTGTGTATACTGATGTGTGTATGCTTGTCTGTGCAGGGTCGGACAGCAGCAGACTTTGACGAGCCCCTCAGGATAGAAGAGGACTCACACTGGTCAACAGAGCAAACGTGAGTTGATTTCCAGTTTGTCTTCTTTAGTTTGTCCCCATTTAAAGGTGCATTCTTGTATTGAATCTCACTGTTTTTCTTCTACTCGTGTACTTATGTTAGTGTATCTTATTCAGTATCTTTTTGCAGTATCATTCTGGTCTGGTATATCAGTAGTGATTTTTAATCACTTTATTTTCATGATCACAGTTTATAATGTGCAGGCATCTTCTGAAAGATTTTACCAACTGTGCCTGAACTGTGGTGTTTATGATATGGCACTATCATCACCTGTGTGAATGTGGGATGTTTACATGACTCTCATTTCCATCTTTGTGGCTGCAGGTCAAAAGTCACCGGGGGCACAGAGCTCCACATTGACATGATCAACCAGCTCAAAGAGGCTGTGGAACTGCTGCAGGACCCCAGCAGGTGAAAAACTCAGCACCAACACCTGAGTATTACAATATATCAGAGTAGAGATTAGTTAGAGCATCAAGCACAGTGAGATCCTATCTTACCTCTGCTGACTCTTCTTTAATGGCCTAACAAACAGCCAATCATAAGGAGAAATCCAGCATGTTGTTAATGTTGTGTTTTGTGTGTCAGAGTGAACACAGAGCAGGACGATTTGTCTGGAGTCCAGCTCTATCCGGTGGAGATGGTCACAGTGGACGAATCACTCAAGTAAGATTCTGAGTGTGCTGCTATCTGTGTGCTGCAGCTCGGTTTATGACCTTGGAAAAGGTTTTGGCATGACGGACAGGATGACCTGGGAAAAAAATGTTTTTTTGTGTTAAGCATCATTTTTTTGAAGCCAGAAAGTTTATGGACATTCCACCTCCATGAACTGGTATTAATCCAGGGAGGAGAGATGTTTCTCTCATAGACGTGAGAAATGAAACATGGTTATCTGTAAAACAAACAAACGACAAAAGCCCGCAGTGGCTGTTTTATGTCAGCCTTGCTCTCTCCTGTTAGATTCATGAAGCTCGGTATCATCTTCAGCCCGCAGTCAGTCACAGCTATCATTTTTGACCATTTGACTGATAATCTTACTTTTTTTAATGTAAATATTCTAGAGATTCTATACACTGGTCTACACTTGAACACAAGCCATCAGAAAGTCCTGCCGGTTGAATTAGGCTAAGTAAACTCTTGTAGTACCGACTGTCTCACTCTAAATGGGCTGAAAACATTGCTAGCCTAACAATAATAGGGTTACAATGAAGCCATTATGCAACACTCTTTGCAGAAGACTGTTCAGTACCATTACGCTCCTCACTTTAAACAATTTCATGCTTTAGTTTCTTGTCCTAACAGGCCTTCAAACCTAAATTTAGAATAAAAATTATTGTATTTGGGTCATTATGGTTGTTCCTGACTGGCTTAAAGGGAAAATTATGCATCAGTACTCCCCCCATCTGTATTTATGATATTATGATATTCAAACTGAAGCATGTCAGAATTCTGATTCTTCAGTATTACTTATTAAGTTGCTGGTGAAATTTTAGCTGCATATTGTTTTGTGTGGATTGATGGTCATGTGGTCATCCCTTCCCCTTTTTCTCCTCCTCCTCCTCAGTGGGCAGGACAGCGATGATGGCGCCACAACACCAAAGGTACAGTGTGTACTTCTTTAGAGCTCTTTATCTCTAACTTTGAGTCCAAGCACAGCACAGAAAACCAGGCGGTTATCAGCGCACATGAAAATAAATAGTTGAAACCATATGCTAAGAAGAGAATTAAAACACGACTGAAATGTACCTTCAGTCAGTCATGATCTTTATCTGGGGAGATTTCTAGTTTGTTGCAAGCTTCAATTTGTTGGTCAACAACTTTCAATAAAATTACAGCAATCAACGTGTCTGAGAGGTTCAGCTAAAATTTAAATAGGGGAGATGGATTTTTGACTTTTTACAATTTTTTTTTTTTTTCCTGGAGACCATAGATTGATGTTTAACTTCAATCACTGCTCCTCCCTTATTTTGTTGGACAATTCCTCTGAAACTTGGTTTGAGTATTCAATGGGCAAATGTCTATAGGATGTTCCAGACTGACTTTCAGTTTTTGACTTTTTTTTTTTTATTTACAAATTTTCAGCATTTGTAAAAAAAACAAAAAATAATAATAAAATAAAAGAAAATTGAGTATCAGCTCAGTGATGGTTGACCTGCAGCCAGTTTACTTTTTTCCAGTATATCACGTATTGTACAAACATTTGACAGCAGAGTGCTACAGACGAGCAGGTCTCTGTTTCTCTTTTTGGATTTTGTTGTTCAGAGCTTGAATCTATGCTTAGAGTTCTTGGTCAGTAGGTGGCAGGGATTTGTATTAATGAGAGCTTCTGGAAAACTACCTGTTGTTTCTTCTCTTTGACTGAGAAAGGTCTTACAGATCCCAATGTTGTTTTTGTATAAATATTTTAAGAAAAAATCTGGTACTTGGAACCAAATACTTTTCTTTCTTTCTTTTTTTTTTTTTTTTTGCAGCATTGTTGTTATACCTGATATGATAAATGCTTGACAAAAGTTGTAAACATAGCAAATTGTTATGTTTCTAGTGGGCAAGACACATGTGCAGTGATTGTTCTTGGTTAATATTTGTTTTTTGATATCACTCCAGGGGACTAGGGAGAAAGCCAAAGTTTGGCATTTTGAAATCTAGTTCCTTCAAATTCAAGAACGTATCCATGTAGATTATAACAACTCAAGTGGGACAGGCTCATAGCAGAAAGTCTGCTGTTTCCCATGGAGGCAAGTCTGTAGATGAGTTGAGGGGTTGTGGCTAGTTCCGAATTGTCTCTGATAATTAGAATGAAAAATATTCTCTGGGAAGATTTTTTTAAAGAGGTGCTAAATGAGATATTTTATTGAGGCTAGTAGAACAGGTGCACAGCCAGAGGTGAAATCATTACTTTAAAGCTCTGTTTTCAAGTGAAATAGAAAAAGTGGACAGGATTTAGTAACTCAAGAGTTTCAATAAAGTTCTATAGATGTGATTGGAGCTTTAAAAAAGTGGGTGGAGCTAAGCATGGTATAAATCCTACAAAGGTTTTCATTGAAGACTAGAAATAAGGTTTTCTAGAGACTAGAAATAAAGCCACCTTTTTCTAACCACTCCTTACATTATTTCAAGGCCTGTTGGTGCCTCCAGTTTGCAAAGATACCTAAAATATCTGTTACCTGAAATTTTTAAAAGTAACTATACTCAAGTGACAGAGCTCAGCAGGTCCTAAAGCGTTGTGCGTTCCTGGATGAGTAAAGCCTGTAAGTATACAAGTAACAGAAAATAGTTACAGCCCAAACCTTTGATGCGTTCTGTAGCAGCACATGGATGAAGGTGGCTGTGAGTTCCAGAAGAAGAGACAGATGATTCTAGAGAAGGCCAGGTTTGAGGCCCAGCTTGCATGCCGGGAGTATGAATGGCATATGTCGATCAAGGTAAACGTGCTACCTCTGGATGTAGTCCCTGTCCTCAGAGCGAGCTGTCCACCGTCGTGCTTCGCAGTGAACCAGCAGTCTTTTACTCGTGTGTCTGTTTGCTGTGAGTTCCTGTGTTAGCTGCAAAAACAGACCCCTCTGAGCTTTTCACATGTGTTTCACATTTCATCTGGCAGCCCGTTCCACATGTGAACAGGGTGGGAACATGTTTCACTGTTGCTACATGTGAGTCTTTCACCAGTTACTCACAGGCTTTCTTGAGGAATTTCTAAGGGGCTAAACTGACGGTGGGTTTATCGAAATCCTTTTTAGTGGACGTTAGGACAAGTGGCTGGTGAATTGACAGTTTTCTCTCTCCCATGTTAGTGCGTAACATTGACATAACATTCTGAATGGAAGACACTGAAATGAATGAAGTATTGCGTTTATATTGAAGTGTCCTGAGGCTTGTGTTTACATTAGCAAAGCTTATGAATGTTGTCTAGTGTTATCCTGTTTTGTCACAATGAGTTGTTCTGTTTGCTCCATTATGTTAACATTTTTTTTTTAAATTTACCTTAATGTGTAGATTAACAGAGCTGTGACACTATGAGTGCAGTGGGTCGCTGCTTTGATAGATATCCCTCTGTATACAGCTTGAAATGATCGTATATTTGACGCTATTAGAAGAAAATTAATGGAGATGTAAAGACTTAGGGTCATTTATAATCACATTTTTTGGAAGTTGCACTAAATTTGGGATTTCCACAGCAGAGTTGAAGTCTGCGGAGTTAGCATGAACTGTAGACCCACCAAAGCCACACTGATGGAAGTACAAAAATGAAATCATTGCACTTGAAGTACTGATCTCCTCCAGGAGAGGTCTTTCCAGTCTAATAATAGATTGCAGTGTGTTCTGCATATATTTTAAACCACTGTTCACACATCAGATGTTATTACCAGGTGAAAATATGGAAGACGAGGTAAATTGCCTGTAGGATTGTTTTTAAATTAATAACAGTCTTTGGAAAACAATGCTTCTTCAGTTATGTTGAATTACACGTCTCTGGAGTGTTGGGGCCTCAAAGGGCGCCGGCGCCGAGCTATCGGTGAGTCTGCAGGTCATGTAAGTAGAGCAATGATTGAAGGCAGAGGAGGTGCGAACTGAGTGCAGTGCCGTTGTCTGTGAGCCAGTTCTGAGTTTAAGTTTAGGTTCTGTTAACGTGTACAGCTTCACCACAGGAGTGAATGTGTTGTTGTGTTCTTTATCTCTCTCTGTGGAGCCATTCATAAGTCTGTGTCTTTGAAAACTGCACGTGAAGTGGAAAGTGTCTGAGAGTGTCCATCAAATTGTTTTATATAATTGACTAAAATATGACTGACTTAAAAAGCTTTGTTTTCTGTTGCCGTAGCGAAATGACAGATCTCCAGTGAGCGGACCTCCATCCTTCTCCAGCCCGCCGTTCGGACTGAAGCCTCGTTCGGGTGAGTCAGCTGACATAGTGGACCAGGTTAAGTGGGGTACCAGATCGACAGGTTAACAAAGTGATTTCTCTGAACTGTGGTTATTACATTGATGTGATTTACTATGTGGGTTGCTGAAAAAAATGTACAGTATGAGTGTATGATAATAAGGAAAAGTTCTTTGCTGCACTGAAGACCTGATTTTTGATGCAAGCTCTGTCACTCTAGTCATACAGTTTGTAGCTTCTGTAGTTTTCATTTTAAGCTCAAAAAGGAGGAGACAGGCCTATAGGAGACAGTTTAAGAAATTGTCTCTTTTTTTCTTTTTTTTTACATGGCTTTATATGATTTTAAAAACCCTAAAAACAGTTCCTAGAGGTGGATGAATAAACAGATGCACTTAATCATCTTGTAGTTGTAAGTCGGGCCCTGCAGCGGTGTCAGGTTTTAATAAATACCCTGTTGGAAACCTGGGACTTAGTAATTAGCTTAAAGTGAAAGGAAGCAGCAGTCACGTTATGGCAGCTTCATGGCCACTGCTCATCAGCTTCATTTGCAGAACCATAGGAAGCTTCTGCCCCATGCTTTATTCAAATTAGCAGCCATCCAGCTTTTGTTTGCTGTTACCAGTGTGTGAAATGATGCTAACCGCTAATGAAGCTAACGTGCTAACAGCATGTGAGGGTGATGTGTAATGAAATGCAGCTAATCTTGATTTTGTTTTGTGCTGTTGTGTTTTGTGTCTTGTCATCTCATTCTATTTCTGTTTCACTCGTTTTCTTTTTCTCATTCACTTTGTTTGTTTCGGGCACTTTTTGAATTTCTCCCGCATGACCTTTGATGTTAAAAATCACATAACCACTCATCTGATCTGACCTGCCTGCATTTTTGATTCAATACCTGCTTCATTGATTCCTGCCAACTAACTCACACGTCCTCCTGGTGATTTTGCTGTTTTTCGGGGTGTGCTTTTCGTGGAATGATCTTTGCCTTGCTGTTACTTGGTTCGCCTTAATGCTCCCCACCACCACCTCCTCAACTACCCTCCTGCACTATACCCCACCCCCACCCCCTGGTTGTAGCCCCGCCCTCGCTGCCCTGCTCGCCCCCTCCTTCCTGTCTCGACCCCTCCCTCCTCCCACAGGCCTCGCCCCTCCATAGAGATACACCTCGTAGCCGTGACGACGGAGGCAATCACAGCCGGGGTAGGTCCAGCTTTATCTGCTAATTGGCCAGATGACACACATCTGGGCTGAGCTCTCTGCTGACAGACTCTTTCAGACTACGTCATCAGACCCTGGGTAGGGATTGTTTTCTCTTCAACGCCAAAAAAGCCTCTCTTTGTGGTCTCCAATATAATCCGAGGTTTTTAAAAAGAGTCTTGAATTTTGTCTTTTGCCTGTTCTTATGTTCATCAGTCCACAGCTCATTTGCTATCAGATATAACAAGAATCTCTACACTTTTTTTTGTTAAAACCAGCAGCATATTGAGTTGATTTCTCTGGGAGGAAAAGTGAGCCAATTGGTTTCCATAAATGGCATAATCTTATCTATTTTCAATTCAATTATATTTTATTTATATAGCCCCAAATCACAACAAACAGTCACCCCCGGGTGCTTTATATTGTAAAGTAATAAAATAAAATAATTACAGAGAAAACCCAACAGTCAGAGCGACCCCCTATGAGCAAACACTTGGTGACAGTGGGAAGGAAAAACTCCCTTTTAACAGGAAGAAACCTCCAGCAGAACCAGGCTCAGGGAGGGGCAGTCATCTGCTGCTTGTCTGGGTTCATGAGGAATTATTAATATAAACAAGGTTGAATCACAAAGTTCCAGAAACAGATCCATAAAAAAAAAAAAAACCTCATCTGAATTTGGGCGATCTCCTCTTCTAGTCATCTTCACGTGCACCTCTGGACCATTCCCAGCACAGCTGCTGTTGTTAGATCACTCCCCGGAAAAGCCATTATGACTACGAGCTCACACATCTGTGATTTCACCGCAAACATCAACTTCTCTCAGTATCTTTTTCTTTTCTTTTAAATATTTCAGAATAGTTTTCATATTTTCAGTGTGTTTGGTTTTTGTTTTGTTTTTCTCAGGGCCACTTTTATTTTGTGGTCATAACGGGTTTATATTTGTCAGAATAGGTTTTACAGATACACGGGTGAAATGCCATTTAATCACGTCATGATATTCTAGTCTCTATAAGTATTTCCACCAAAGCCTCCTCAGCCTGGTCGTGTTGACAAATTTGATGTTTGTCATAAATGAAAACTAAAGACATTTCCTGGATGTTTTTATTTTAATTTAGTGTTCTAATTTGACATATTATTCACTTAATCTCCCCCCCCAGGTCTGGTTATTATTTTTATTTCAGTTAAATAAAAAGTTTGGCACACTGGAGGAGATGGAGGGGGTGTGTTGTAGAGGAAGAAGTGCAGTGGGATACTTTACTTTGAAATTCCCCGACAGCTTTCTCTTTATTTCTCTCATCCACTGCAGCTGTGTGTTTCTCTGCCTCAGACCACATGTGAGGGTGTTTTAGGTTAGTTGATGTGTGTGTGTGTGTGCGCGCACACTGAAGCAGTATACCCTGATCAAAGACGAGCTTCACCGCACTCTGCTTTCATCTCCAGCTGTTCACGTGTGTGTTGTGGCTGTGGACTAGCAGGCGCACGTGTTGGAAGTTAGATGTGATGTGAAAGTTTGTGTGTGTTACTGCAGCACGGTTTGTGTAGATCTTAAATTCTGAAATTGACATCTTTAAGAAAATAGTTATATAAAGAATCAACAGAATAAACCTGGTATTTTGCTGCTTCAACAAAAATGTGTATCCTGATAACTAAGGATCAACAAATGCAGCTACATGCTGTGTGTAAGGACAGACTGGCAGCTGATTCAAAGGAAACCCCAATCTGTTAGAAGTTCTGGACTAAAAGTGTGACACATCTGGCCCCACAGTGCAGTGCCCACATGTGCCCCACATTTTGCATGTGTACCAGGGTGCACAGTTGGCTAACCTGGGGGGCCAAAAATTTCCATAGCAAAATTGCTATGGGCTCCACAAGGGGGGGGGGGGCAAAGGGCAAAACTGCTGTGGCTCTGCATGGGCAGAACAACTTGGGCCCCACAGGTACCCACTGTGGGTCTGCACGGGCATGTTTGCTGGGCTGTGTTTGATCTGGCAATGCTCTAAAGAGCTTCTTGTCAGGCACAATGAGCCTCCTCAGTCTTCATGCACTCTCATAAATGCTGAATGAGGCGGAGGTCTGTGGTGGAAAGTCCATGATAGTCAGCACACTTTGGTCTTTTTTTGGTCTCCAAGTTTAAAGCTTTGAGATATTTTTAAGCTCCTTAACCTGCTGCAGTGTGAATGTATCTTTGACAATGAAGTGCTGCTTTCATCTCTGGGTGTTTCACTGTGGTTTGGTACACTGTGTTTGTTTTCATGCACCTTTTTGTTACCGCCACCCAGTCTCTGACTTGGTCTTTTGTCCGCTTGCCCACTGTGAAATGCTGAGATGCCCTTCCAAAGCATTTGGCCTTGCTTCCCTTCTTGAGATGTGAGTTGAAGACAGCGACTCATCCTCTGAGACCACTGCTAGACCTTCACACCACATTTTGAAAGCACTCTTGCGTTCTTTATTTAGGAAATTCTGAAATTCTGCATCTGTGATCACAGTGCCTTTCTTTCTCTGAGAAAACATAGCTTAGTTTTGTGTGTGTCATTTTGTGACAAATGAATATCTGAAAGGTATATTCAGCTGCTTCATCAGCAAGCAGCTTATTCCATGGATGGAGTTCATCTGGGTGTGGGGACGTGAGACTCTTGCGAGGCCGCTGAATGCAATTGAGGATCATCACAGAAGTAACCTGACAGGGCAGGGGCTGACAGTACTAGCTTGTTTAGTAACACTGAGCTCTCAAAATTACAGCAAGGGAAAGGTTTTGATTAAATTATAAAATTGGCCATCTGACTTCACCTAACTTTGGCGAGGTCCGATTGAAACTGTTGAAAGAATCCGGTTAGTGGCGTACGTTGCCGAAACAGTTTGAAACCATACCGCTGCCAGTCTGTCCTTACACACAGCATGTAGCTGCACGGTGAGCTGAGTGCAGTGAGCAACCCTGTTACTGGTGGAACTTAAATAGTTTAAAAAGGCCTACTTAACTCCAGAGGAGAACATTTGTGTTTTGTGCCGGCTTTGTCATGACATGACCTACATGTGTTGCACGTTAAAATGTCTTAGATCCGAGCATCAGACAGCCTGCGAGATCAGAGGCCATATTAGGAAGCTCTGATACAGCTCCAGTTTTGTGTGCACGTGCATACTGAATGCACTATGAATGAGTCTGGATTTCGTCTGTGCACGTTTGTGTGTGCGTCTATTTTTGGATCCTGTATTTTAAGTATCAGATAATGGTCCCTACAGGGGTATCCTACTTGCACTGGAATGGAGTCCAGAATCTGAGATGGATCGCAGCCATGTGTCTCTGTGCATGCTTTATCTTTATCAGGACCACCTTCAATTATGGACCACAGAGTGAGGATACTGTTGTTTGGTTCTGACTGAAGATTGGGTTACTCATATAGTTGTAATGTTTAAGGTTGTGTTAAGGGGGCTTTGACAATGCAGTATGTGAAGGAAGGAGCTCACAAAGGTAGAAATATTTGTGAGCTGTGTTTTAGTCAGTCGGCCCATAAAAGGCTCTGATATATTGCAGCGACTCTTAGCTGTGAGCTGTTCACACGCTCGCTGTAATAACTTCTGAGTGTTCACAAATCTGTTACAAACCCTCAGAGACTTTTTAACTTCGCTTTCTCACCACTTTCAGTTTTTAAGTCTGACTCATTTTCATCTCTTTTAACATTTACATATGTTCGCGGCCTCAAGGCATGAAACATTCCAAGTGCACCGGTGCTGATCTTAAAAGTCCGGTGATTCGAGCTGTCGATGCTAACTCTCACGCTGTAAGTTATCTGACACACGTCTTTGAGTTGCTGCTGTGGTGGCTCCGCCTGAGCTGAGCTCAGTGTTTGCCGTTGCAAGGATAAGACTGTTTGTTGTCTGTCAGTGTTTTACAGAAACACTCTTTTTCTACACGAGCGGCTTATGTGTAAGTGTGATACTATTATGACTAATGGTCTGTAATGGGTTCAGGCCTCAGGGAGAATGACATCATGCTCCCATCATCAGCGCTCCTGACCTCATTAACGACCAATCATCACCCTGTGAGTGTGTGTAGATGCATACACATACTGCATGTGATCAGTCTTTGAATATTTGTATTTTTAACCACACGACTACTGGCATTTGTTTGTCTGTGTGTATGCTTTTAGTGCTTTTATTTGAAGTGTGTTTGCACGTTGGGGCATATTTGTGTATCTGTGGCTGGTCTACAGCAGTGCCCGCAAACATATAACATAAGTGGCGAAAGATAGATTCAACTTCGAAGCAAAAATAAGAAGAAAGAAATTAGTTGAATATATTGTAAAAGCTTTTTATACTTTAAAAATATTTAGAATCCGCAATCCTAACGTGTGTGTCTGTGGACTTTGTGAGGAAGCTGAAGCAGGCAGAGGGAGGCAGTGGGGGTTGAACCTGTTGTTGTGAGGCGACAGGTCTAAACACTGCACCACCATAAGTCGAAGTCTGTTACTGATTATAAGTTGCATACCAATTTGTAAAATTGCTTATGTAAACCACTGGAGTGAAAAAAAAATGCTGGCATATGTTGCACGTTAGTTACACTAAAACACAAATGTTAGCAACACAATTCCAAAATGTCGGGGCGTTGTGTAACTTGTAAATAGACACAGACTGTAATGATTTGCACATCTCTTAAACCCACATTTTATTTACAGTAGAACACAGAAAACATTTTAAATGTTTAAACTGAGACATTTTGATATTTCGTGAAAAATGCTCATTTTGAACTTGATGGCATCAACGCATCTCGGGAAAAAAGTTGGCACGGGGGCAACAAAAGGCAGGAAAAGTAAGTGGTACTAAAATGAAACAGCTGGAAGAGCATTTTGGAGTTAATGAGGTGAAGTGGCAACACGTCAGCAACATGACTGGGTACAAAAAGAGCATCTTAGCGAGGCAGAGTTTCACCAATCTGCAGAAAACTGTCTACAAATTTTGGAGCAGTTTCAGAATAAAGTTCCTTGATGTAAAATTGCAAAGACTTTGAATATCTCATCATCTGCAGTACATAATATCATAATAACAGTGGAGGGATTTCGATGTATGTGAATGAAAAGTGGTGTAACCCCGGACGTGATACTGTGAGGGGGTGTTTGTGTTTATTTGACTGCCAGCTGTGGAATGCTTCCATCTTACTTGCAGGGGGATTCTCCTCCATCATTGCTGTTGCTGGTTAAATTCAGCTTGAACCAGTGCACTGTTTGGATTCCTCTATCAGCTGATGCAGAGGTCAACCAGAATCCAGATGACCTGTGGTGAATGGTTATGGATAATATATGGCTCCAGACCACCTCTGCACCATTTACAGGACAAGAAGTGGAACCATGGACAGTATAAATGATGGTTGCAGCCGCCATGATAGCCCCGAGATGAGCTCGTTTATGGTCACTGTCTCGGTGTTTTGAAACTGGATGTGATGAGCAACGTTTGGATCTGACTGTGAAACCGAACACTCACCGGGTAATGACAAGTCAAACCAATGACAATATGTGGAATAATCCTACTATATGACTCCTTATGAGCAAAACTTTTGCAGTGGACTTAAGGTTTTTTTCTGTATGACCCCGTAATGAGTGGCTGAAATGTTGTGCAAAAAGGTGTTGCTGGTACAACAGGGTGCCAGGCAGCTGTGGCACAGAGAGAAAACTCCGTCTGCAGATTTGTAGAGAAACTCAAATGTCAGGCTGGAAACAAACTGCACTGTGAGAAGATTTCTTTTTCCTCAAAACAGATCAGCTGTACTTCAGAGCGAGGGTAAGGATGATAAATACTGTACCAGTGTGTTAGTGGTGAATAAACAGTGGTTTACATTGGCAGTTAATATGATAGATGATGAGCTTATCCATTTTTTTATTATTATTGGAAAGATGCAGCTGAGAAACATGAATCATCTTTTTGCGTGTATGTTTTAACTTCCTTCATTCAGTTTTGGTGTTATGGCCATCATCATCATCATCATCATCATCTTGGTGTTTTGCAGCTAGAAGTATCTTTGAACAGTTATCTGCTAACAGCACATCCCTAATAATGCATGAACTTTGAGCATCGATGCCCTTTTATGGAGGGGAACAGTTAGCTATAGAGACCAAAACGTTTTTATGTACTTGGCTGTGAATATGTTGTGGCCATCAGAGAATCTGCAGTTTTTTGGCACCTTCTAGGCTAGGTCATTTTTCTTCCCCTTTGATGATAAACTTTCTCTCCAGTAAGTGCATAAAAGAATGAATACTTTTTATTGTTTCATGTGCATTAGCATGTCAGTGTTTTCCCCATTCATGAATTCATTTTTCAGTTCAGGCTCATTAATATTTACATTGTAATATAACTTCAGCAACATGCCCTTTCTACACTGCACACAGCTGGCTGGACTGAGCTATGATGAAATCGAGTGTCCCACAAAAGTGCATCCTGTGCTCAGGGCACCTGGTTACAGTATGTGTGTCATCACTAAAATGTTTTTACAGCATTTAAAGACGAACACCAACAAGCAGGGCTTTGACACACACACACACACACACACCCGAATAAAGAAAACCTCCCAATAACCCTTCAGAGGAAGAGGCACAGAAACAAGATGCTACAGGCTCAGAATGTCCAGATGGCAGAGAGACATTTACAGACAGGGAGGAGGAAGATGATGAAGAGGAGGGAGTGTTGAGCAGCTTGTAAAAATGACTTGACCCAGAATATAAATTGAGAGATAAAATTATTTGCCCTTCACTATCTTCCCCCTTTCCCTTTGTCTCCCACAGAGAGTTCACGCCAGTCAGGATTATCCTGCGAGTCCAAGCAAATCATTTATCATACTGAGACCAGGACCTTAGTTCCTCCTCCTGCATTTCCACCAGAGGAACTGGGGTCTGAGGTCCAGGTAGATCATTTTACCCACCCAAAAAAGTCAAGTTCATCAATGGGTTTAGTCAAGATCTTCATTTAGTTACAGAGAAATGCCACCTGCAGACAGTACAGTGCTGAAATATGGGTAAATGTGTTGAAAACATTCACATCCTGAAGCCCTCTCATCTTCTGCTCCTCACAACATGAGAGGAACCCAGTGTAAAGCATAGAGCTCCCTCCTGTGGCTTCTCAGTGGAAGTACACCGATGCAGGCTGTTTTCAGCTTCATTCAGCTGTAAAAGGCTGATTTATGTGTATGGAAAATAGGACAGTGAAGAGGTGAATGATTCGGTGTTTAGCACTATGCGTTTCATGCGTGTGGGTGTGTATTTTAGTTGTGTGTGTGTGTGTGTGTGTGTGTGTGTGTGTGTGTGTGTGTGTGGTGTGGGAAGAGGCCAAGCATGTTTCACACTCTGTCCTCCTACACAGTGCTAATAAAACTGCTCCTCTCTGAGCAGCTTCATCATCTGCATTTCTAATCCTAGCTTCTCGCCACTTTCTACTATGATTCTTATATTATTTCTGTGTCTTTTTTTAGACTTCCTGCAGCTGTTTTGATCTTCAATTAATGATTTCAGTCATTTTTTAAGCTAAAGTAAATTGGTAAATATTTACAGATTTTATCCTCTCAAAAGAAAGATGGAGGCACCAACTGTCTGCTTCTTTGAAGATATGAAAGTAAAGACCTGTCTTACTTGGATACGAATAAGGAACAGCATTTGTATCCATGAGGATTTATGCCCTAACTTCAAGATAATTAGTGTGTGTGTTTTCGGGGGGGGTCTGCTCACTGAGCCCATTAATAAAGAACCTGCTCTTGCTCCTATTCATTAAAGTGGCTCTGTTATGCTTTCCCTAATTTTCTGACATATGCTGTTCCATTGCTGGATGCTTGTTTTAAATGTGGCCAAATAATGAGGTCAGTGTATGTGTAAGTAATCCTTGTGAGGTCAAAGCTCAGCCTTCAGATTGCTTTATATGCTGTTTCACATGTATTTTTTTTTCTACTTTTGGCTCTGTATGATGTCATGTATGTTTGCACAGGGCAGCCAATCAGAATGAAGCTAAATTAAGATGAGGGTGGCTTTATAGGGAGAAGAGCTTATATAGCTTGTTTCAGACAGTGGATGAATTAAGGGGTTCTTCATCGGTGCTTCAGAGTCTTCCTGGATTTTGATCACGGATGTGTAAACAAACATGCTGTGATTTAATTAAAAGGAGGCTATATTCTTCTTTTAAAGACTTGCTTACATCATCAAACCGCAGGTTCAGTAGAATATTAAACTGCATGAGAAGGTTATTGATCATTCTTTAGATGCACTAGCGGTATTTATTTATTGTCGCAAGTTGAAATTAGATTTCTTGCCTTCAGTGTTGGCTTTTCAGTCTCTCCTCATCATGGCAATTTTTTCCTTCCTGAGACGTCAGCTGTCACGGCTTTGTCTCTAATCCTGTGTATCTACCTGTGCAAACCTTTAATGTGTAATGTTCCGTGTCCTGTTGTTGTTGCTGCAGTGTTCCTGCGGAGCCACAAGAGTCTGGAGTCTGTGGATCCTCAGTTCACCATGAGAAGGAAGATGGAGCAGCTGCGGGAGGAGCTGGAGCTCATGGAGCAGCTGAGAGACGTGAGACGAGCTAATGTTATCTTACTGTTTGTTCATTTTAAACAGGTTTTCACCCGTTCAGGCTGGATGGATTTCTCTATAAAAAAACATCCATTGTTTATTAACTCACTCTGATATCCACTCTGATACACATTTGGGTCATTTTTCACTGGTAAGAATTGTAGCTGGAATGGCCTCCTGTTTCTGAGGAAACGCGCAGCTCCTACAGGAAGTTTTGTTGCTGTTTTCCATGTTTGGTTTTTTTTTTCTGTATGAACTCATGATACTGGTGATGGATCTCAGAGGTAATCTATCCTCCAATAAGTGTTTTGCAGCACTGAATCTAATGTGTTCAGATTTGCTGTGACTCAGAGGTGTGCTCTTTGGATGAATATGAATGTTTTTTTTAAATGTCTTGACTGCATCTTTGAGCTCCATCACATCAAAGCTAACGATTTTCAAGTAAATTCTGAATTTCTATCATTCTGAGTGGATTTATGTAGGTTTATTTTGGATAGACATAAGAGGTGATGATGTCATCAGGAAGGCTAAGTCCGACTGACTGATTCAGTGTTTTCATCCTGGTTGAAAAAGCTGCCTGGAACCAGTTACCGCTGAGAATGATGAATATTTCATTCCCCTCCTCCCCTGTAATATATGTTCATTCTGCCTGAATGGTGCTAATGTCTGCTGTCAGTGTGCTGTGTCTGTGTAGGGTCTCAAGTCATGGTAGTCTCAAGAGCTTGAAAAAAGGCGACTGGATTTCATCCTCTCATCCAAGAGACTTCTTCAGTTCTAAAACCAAAGGGTGGAGAGTCCCAGGAATTTAAACCCTGGTGGGGGCTGTCCCCTTTGGAGGTGGTCGTTGACCCACTATTGATCAGGTTTCAGGTGAAACCCCTGTATGATCTTACCCTACCCTATAATGTGACCTACTGAAGTCACCTGAAGTAAGGTGTGAGTGAGGGTTGAGGCACCTTGGAAGGGATCTCAAGGCTGCATTGTAGGTGGCTGACAGCTGGTGTTGTAAGCCTCCACCTCTGTTCAATGATGATCATTCACAGTGGACACATCTTGGCTCATGTGATGATGCACATGAATAATAGTGGGTCAGTGACCACCTCCAAAGGGGACAGCCCCCACCAGGGTTTAAATACCAGGGATGCTCCACCTTTAGGGAGAAGCCTCTTGGATGAGAGGTGAAGAGGTGAGAGGTTGCAAGTCCAGTAAACTTTATTTCCAAGCTCTTGAGACCCGTCAGTGTGCTGTTGATGATCGTGTTTAATACTATAATCCAGTCCTGTTGCTCACACATAGCTGCCTGCATTGTTTCCTCAGAGCATAGAGAGCAGGCTGAAGGTCGTCCTTCCTGAAGACCTCGGTTCGTCTCTGATGGACGGCGTCGTGCTCTGCCATCTGGCCAATCACATTCGCCCACGCTCTGTCGCCAGCATCCATGTCCCCTCACCTGCAGTGGTACGTCTTACTGTCAGTTGCGACCTTTGACCCTTAAAATAATCACTGGAAAGGGTTCCATTTCCTGTTGTCATGTTTAAAATGTGTTTCTAAGTGTAGTTCATTAAGCTGTTATATTTGTGCTTCCAGCCTAAACTCAGCATGGCCAAGTGTCGGAGGAATGTGGAGAACTTTCTGGATGCCTGCAGAAAAATAGGAGTACCACAGGTAAGATGTGGCTCTTAGTACAGTTACAAACCCTTTACTAGATACCCATGGCCTCTCTGAACTGGGGGTTCATTTCAAGTTGCATGTCTTCCAAAACCTACTTCAAGTTATTACACACTGAGACTCTATTGTCCAGTGTTACCACGACAGTTACCGTGCATCCCCACTGCTGCCGAAGGACTTTCTGCAAGTCAGTGCAGGGATTTAAACCAGCAACCTACCAACCTGAAAACACCCCCAGTTCTTCAGAGAAACTCCCCGTTGACTCCATATTGGCCTAAATCAAACAGTTGCCTTGGTTGTTGGCTTATTGTTGACGTAAGAAGTCAAAAGAGTTGTGAAAGTGTCCTGCAAAAAAAAACGGATCTCTTCAGGATCACAGGTATATTTTTATGAATGGTTATGCAGCATTGGCACCTTCCATTTCCTTCTGATTTATGTCAGTATGTGGGGGAAAACTAAAATTATAGATTTTTGCTGGACACTAAATTATAAACCAGACGTGGAAGGAAAGCTGATGGTTCTTTTTGTCTAAAAGCAACTTTTTGCAATGTCATCCTTGAGCGAGTAAACCTGGTTGATTACAATTTTTTTTTTTTTTTTTTTACCATATATGACACATATAATATGAGTTTCAACCCAAATCTGTTCTTAACACAAAGCTTGAAAAGCACTCAGCTTTCTCCCAGGACTGGTTGAATATCCTTCCTGCCTCCTTTTTGTTCTCATGGCTGTCAAATGGAGTCGTTTAACTTCAACATATAACGCTGACTCATCACCACCGTCATCGCTGCCTGCAGCTTCCAGCTTCCTCCATCATCACAGGAGTCAATCAAAACAGCAGCTCCAGTCTGGTACGGAGCAGAATGGGCTGCTTGTGTTTACTCCATGTGTTTGACCACACTTACAGAAGTTTAGACTTGAGCCTCTGGAAAACACATCCCTGTGTGTCCAGACTGAAGCTGTAAAAGGAGAATGTGATGTTTGATGCAGGTTTCTGTTATAGACCCTGTGTGGTGGATTCTGACTGAAATCATTTAAAAAGGAACAAAGAAAGTTCAGCAAGATTGCTTAGTGGTGAGCTAGATGTTCAGATGGTTACCACTCCTACATGCACACCCGACGATACTTTTTGTGAAACTCTTTGCTTAAAAGGAAGTGAAGAAACAACCACTATCAAGGGTGTCTAAGATTCTAATGCATTGTGTTGCAGAGATGTCAGCTTAGTCCATATCACCATGAAATAAGATATTCTCACTTGAGCTACAAGTTGGTACACAAACTCTTAAGTGACAGCAACCTGATACCCATGTGAGACATTCCAATGTTTTTTAGGCTAGCCTTTGGCCTCAGTCACATGGGTCTACAGACTGGTCAGGCCACACAGACCTAGTGACCAGAGATCACATTTTTCCCTAGTGGCCGGTCAGTGACTGGTTGGTGAGTGGTTGCTGCCTGTTGCTGGGTGAAATCAGCCACAAAGAGGATGGTTGCTAGCAGATTGCTGCAGTTGCCCGTAGTTTGCATGGAAGACACCAAAAAAGTGCATCACAACCTGGAAACTGAGAACATTTGCCTTAAAAGTAAAAGTTGTGCCTTACCACTGCAACTAATACATTACAAAAGGTGCAACTTTACTTTGAAGGAGAACGTTCTCCATTTTTTGTGTGTCATGCTTTTCAGAGTTTCACTAGTGCTTGGCAAGGAGTTTGCGAGTGTTTGCAGACATGCCCACATCTTCTGTGCAAACTACTGGTAACTGCTATAGCCTGGCAGTGTCCAAAACAAGTGCTAGAAGGTTTTTGGTGTCGCACCAATTTCATGCTTGCGACTACCAGTAACCTCCAGCAACCACTCGCCAACTGGTTGCAGAATACACATTGTCAATACATTTTGCAGAGGCATAATGTGAGATTAAAGCTAGCTGGCTAGCTTAGCACAGCATAAAGACTGTAAACAGTGGAGAACTGTGTCTGTGGAAAACATCAGTTTCTCATTTTGACAACTTTTGTATGTATTATGGGTCTTTGTCCACAGAAAGCATATCTTTTTTTTTTTTTTAATAAAAATTCTGTGAAGCTGAGTTTCACCACTCAAAGTCCTCAGCATTTAAAATAGCCAGTCAGTGCACAGCTGTTTTCCTGCAGTGCTCTCCACATTCAGTAGCTCAGCATTTGGAATGCCGCTGTTCTTCCAATGTCCTCGTTCTCTCATCAGCCAATCAAAATCAAAAAGGGGCAAGACTTATAATATCACCCGTGCAAATAATGACAGAGGAGAAAACTTAGGCTCGTTGCTAGGTTTCCATAACCTTCCGTATCAATAAGTGGTTGAGATATGCACTCTGAAAATGAGACCATGGACACTTCCAGCACGAAAGCCACTGTCTGTATCCACTGACGGTAATACAGCATTTGTCCAAGGACTTGGAGCAGCTTTACCCGGACGCTTATGTTGCCTAGCAGGCTGTGCTGAGTTCAAGGCTACAGTCAGGAAATAAAAGTGAACACAGAGGGGTACATACGCTGTGCACCTGCTGTTGCTTGCCAATACACCTGTTGTTCAAGGCAACCTGGTCGGTGGGCTTGGTGACCTCTACACTAATCCAGGCTGGCTGTTTGCACTTGTTTCCAGTTTTTATCTGTAGCTCCATACCGGAGAGCAATATCAATCACCAAGAAAAACAAATGTGCAAACTTCCTAAAACTGCTCATTCTACTTTTCTGCAGCAGTATGAGTCAACAGAAAAAGTGTTCTTCACATTTAGAGGCATCAGTGGTACAACTGCTACAGTTCAAGAGTTCAAGTAAATAATAGTGGGAGGGCATTTTTTGTGGGAAGCTAATGGGCAGTGAGGTGACATTCACAGGCTCCTCTGGCCAGTTTAAATGAAATAGGTAGTTTTGATTTGTAACAGTGTGCTGCTCAAGGGTGCTAGCTATTTGGGGAAATGGAAATATTATTATTTTTTAATCCGGCATCAAACCAGAAAAGTGACAGTAGGTGAGAGACTCTGGGTCAGGGTTAGTTGGTTATTGTGTGATCATTTTATTATACGTAAATGTTTGTAGTTTTATTTTTATGTTCTGTTGATATCTGTGTGTTTTGCTCTCTCTCATGTTGCTTTTATCTGTAAGAAAATTGAAGTTCTGAGGTTTTAATCGCCTCGACCTTTGACCTCCATCACTGCTTGCTGGCTGTTTTGCAGCCTCTGTGTGGACGCTGTTCACTAGCCGCCGTTTAAGCTGCAGCCTGAATGCTTTACTAGTAATGCTTCTGCAAAGCTTCACCGCGCTAATGTGCTAACAGCTTCTATGCTATGCTAATGTGCTAGCCTGCTGCACTGGCTCTCCCATCAGCCACCTCTTCATCACAGGACTGCTTACTGGGAGGAAGGGGTCTGCAGAGGTTATTGCCACCCTCTCAGTAAGCATCCCTCCTTCCCCTGCTTGCCTCACCACCAGCTCCTCCACTCTGTGACCTTTGACCTTTATGTCCATTGGTTAACCTTCTGCCTTTTCTTTGTCTTTTTTACTTTCCGGCTGGATCGCACCACGTTTTCCTCCTCTTCCTGTGTCGTCTCCTCTTCGTCAACCTTCCCTTTCCCATAAATTTTCTTTCATTGTGTTTCTCGTTGTTTTTATGAACTTTTAATTTTTTTTTTTTTACCTGTCACCTTTCCCTTTAATAACTTCCTTCCATCACCTTTCCTCCAATCTTAATTTTCCTCTTTCCACCCTAAATCTCGCCCTTTCACTGTTTTGTTGTCTCTCCTTTGTTTCTACTTCTAATCTTCTTATATTCCTCATCTTCCTTTTCTTGTTCTGTTTTTTTTTTTTGTGGAGAATATTTCACTTGTTTCTTTGTTCAACCAACTTTTGCACACCTTTAATCCCAACATCCTTCCTTCATTTTTTCTAACTACACACTTCTGCTTCACACACTGCCTTGATTTGTCCTTTTATCTTCCATCATAATCTCTCATTTACATCACCCCATGTTCCCTACAATCTCATTATTTCTCTACATTTCACTTTCTTCTTTCTCCTACATCATCTTTTCCTTCTTTGCTTCCTTTTTCCTCCTTTGTTCCTTTACTTCCAACTTTTCCCACTATTTTTCCCTCCTGTCCCTCCTACACGCCCTCATTTCTTCACCCCTTTCTTCCTAATGGGGACAACCAGTCTTCCCTCTGCTCGCCCTATGACATCATCCAGTGCCGCCTGCAGCCAGTTCGCACCACAGTTCGAGCGCTGGTTGCCTTGGATCCGACCTCGCCGGACAGGAATCGGGAGGAGGCAATCTCAGCTCCAAACCCCACCTCCCCTGGGGCGTCAGAGACTCCATTATTGGTTTCTGTTACTACCCAAACCCCACCTCCCGCCTGGCAGATCTGGGACCTTATTGGTTCGAGCCTGGTTCACATCCTCTGCCTTGTTCTGCTCTTTGTGGCGTATAGTTGGACCGAACTGACGTAACCGTGACACCTGCGAGCCCCACCTTCCTTCTGCCCAGGCTCCTCCTCCTTATTTCTGTTGCATTTGTGTCACGTGGGGAGAAAAAAAAAACGATTCTAATTACTCATCTTGTGATCAGGAGTTTCCTGTTACTGTTTGGCCAGTGTGACAGTAATTAGGTGTTAAAGTGCTTTCTGTGGGGCTAAAAGGAGAAAGAATGCTTTCCATGAACATAGGTGGCTGTAAAAAGTGAGCCTATGTTTGCACTCAGTGATTTTTCAGTGTGTGTGTACACCACCTAATGATTTGTTAAAGCAAGAAGCTGAAATGAACACTTTTAAAAACTACTCTGGAAATTTGATTTCCCCACGTGGCCTCTGTAATATTATTCTATTAGTTTTATTCAGCACCGTCCCATGTGACACAAAGGCAGCATCAGCATGAGCCAATGCCTCTTCCTCTATCCTTGTTTGACATCTTTGCAATAAACTGACATAAAACTTAACAGAAGCAGGACATGCAGAGCAGTAAGTTACCTAAAGTCACTGATGTCTTATCAACATGTTGGCCAGCAAAGATAATCACATATGTGCAGGACCGAGAGTTTGGTTGTTTTTTTTTGTGGGTCACGTCTGGCCTCAAAAACGGTCAATTTCTGCTGAAATTACAAACTGCTGTCTTTTGCCGCTAAGGGAGTGAATATGCCAGTATGTGCACAGCTGACGTAACATGTTCCGTAGTAGTGATCAGATTTTTTCTTGTATTTATATATAAATGCTGAGTGTAATGGGCAGTATTTTGCAGCCTTTTGGAGGTCTAGTGGTCTAAATATTGAATATATAAAAGTTGGGGTCCAAAACTTTTGGAAACATCACTGCAAATAAACATAACAAGATAATCAAGATAATCTTCTAGTGTTACCTCCCGACTACTCGAGCACAGCTGCTGTTTATTAGATTTCTCCCTGAAACGCCTCCTCAGAGGCTTAATAGTAATTAGATAATTGACTGAAAAACTGTTCACAGACAGGTGAGGCCTGTTCCATCATTATTGCATGGTATACACTGCCTGGCCAAAAAAAAAGTCGCCACCACATGTGGCCGGAAAAAAAATCCTGAATGATCGTGATCGCCAATCACTTAAACGTTTGATGAAATCAAACCGAAGAAAAACAACAGCAGCACTGAGGGCTATATAGTGAAAAGTTAATAATAGCTAATAGTGAAAGTAAGGGCATTTCCACACGCACAATGCGAAGGGAACTCAAGGGAAAAAAAGGCTTCAATTTGCTAGGGAGCATAAAGATTGGACTCTGGAGCAATGGAAGAAGGTCATGTGGTCTAATGAGTCCAGATTTACCCTATTCCAGAGTGATGGGCACATCAGGGTAAGAAGAGAGGCAGGTGAAGTGCAGATGATAGACTTGGGGTTGATTCCCTGTGTTGAGTTTGGATTTGGGTAGCTGTTTACCAGAGCTCTCAGTGGGAGATCCAGAGAAATGTTGACTCACGTCAGAGAGAGAGCAGCAAAAATGAATGTCCAGGTTAGCAATCTGCTACATTCCTAAAGAGTCACAACATCTGAGCAAGTCTAAATAATTGTTCATAATTCATGACTTCACCGAATGACCCGGGTCAAAAATTCCCTCATACTGAACTTTGAACTGCAGATTTATTTACAATATAAAAATTGCCTATCCAACATAAAAAATGATTAATCTTTAATTATTGTTTCAGAGAGCAGGGAGAGTGTATTTTTCAGGTTATACAACACTTCTTGCCTGTTATCACTCCTGTTTTACCTGAGACATGAAAACATAACAGCCAATTATTTAATTACATTTTATTCACTGTGAAATTGGCAAGAACCTTGTAGAACCATTACGACCAATAGACATTGTCCTCACTGCTATATCATAAAAACATCTTCATAACTTTAAAACAGAACACAGAGAATGCTTACTGCAAACTAACCTCACATGTATGTCTTTGGACTGTGAAAGGAAGCTGAAATAGCCAAAGTAAACCTACACAGGCAGAGGGAGGACATGCTAACTGTACCCAGAAAGGCCCCAGCTGGGATTTGAACTAGGAAGCTTCTTGCTGTGAGGTGACAGGGCTAACCACTCTACCACTGTGCAGCCATGTTACAGATCTTGTGTCTGTGTCAAGGCATCCTTTTTCAAGGCACGCTCTGACCTCTGTTCCTTTTGTGTACCATATGTGATCACGCCGATGCTGTTTTACTGTTTCAAGATTCCATGTTATCCTTCAAAGACCAGCAGGCGCCCGTCTCTGCAGGAACCTGGACAAATGTGGCAATAGCTGTACCATAGCAAATACACACAGACACAGCATGTAGAGTTTCACAGTCTTCTAAAAACATCATTTTTCTTGATTTGACCCACACTGGTGGATCTAAAATCAATTTCAGTAGAATACGGGCCAGATTTGACCCAGAACAGCCTTAATATACAAAAATATTTTATTTTTTATTGTAGGGGTGTATTTTGGGTCAATTTAGGAAAAGCAATCAAATTTCAGGCTTAAAGAATGGCATTTAGGGTCTTTTTACTGTTGTCAAATTCAAAATGGGTCAAAGTTGACCCGAAACTGTATGTAAAGGTTAAGGAGGTCGGCGTAGCACTGTCAAACTCTACAATCAAGAGACGGCTCGATGTAAATCGAGGGTTTACAACAAGGTTCAAACCACTGGTTATACTCAAGAAAAGGAAGGCCGGATTAAACTTCGACAGAAAGTTATGACAAAAAAGTTCTTTGGACAGGTGAAACTAAGATCAACTTGTACCAGAATGATGGGAAGAGAAAATGGTGGAGTGGGAGAGAAACTGCTCATGATCTGAAGCATACCACATCATCTGTCAAACATGGTGGAGGAAATGTTATGGCATGGGCAGGTGAGGCTGTCAGTGGAACCACTAGTATATATTGATGATGTGACTGCTGATAGAAGTAGCAGGAAATGGGAACAAAATGGGATATTCTTCAATGGCCAATTCAGTCACTTGATCTTAACCCAGTAGAGCAACTGAATGCAGATAGACTCACGAACAAGCAGCAAATGAAAGTGGCTGCAGCAAAGGCATAGCCGGGGTGGAAACAGCATTTTCTAATGTCGATAGGTTCCAGACTCCAAGCACTCACATTGACACATTTAAAATTATGTAGGTTTGTACAGTTAGTTTTGAGCCTCTGAAAGTGGGTGACTGTGTATAAAAATGCAGCACTTTTGTTAAACCCTTTGAATTAAAGCTGAAAATCTGCACTTCAGTCACATGTTGATTGATTTAAAATCCACTGTAGTGGTGTACAGAAGTAAAATTACCAACAAAAAGGTCACTGTCCCAGAACGTACGGACCCAACTACATTCAAACATTTGGCTGAACTTGGTTCTGACAGGCTTTGCAGAAAATATGACAAACCTGGCCCGATCAACTCGCTCATTATACGTGCTTAACAGTTTTATATAAAAGTCAGGCAAAGGTACAATAAATTCCTCCTCATGGCTTCTTAAATGACATGTAACTTCTTACTGTGTGCTGTATTTTTACTGCATGCCACACTACACTGAGTGTTACAATTGCTGTCATAACAATGCCGGGATGAATTAAGTATTAATCGGACGTAAAAACTGCAGACCTCCAAACTGGCTGCGACAGTACTGCTGAGGTCCCGTTTTATCGAATATGAACTTTTTATTTGATGGTGCTCTGGTCTTTGGGGGTTTTTTTCTTTCAGACTGACTGCACTTGTAGACTTGAATTGATCCCAACTCATAGAAAGGGTGAACTGCAGAAGCACATGTTTCCTGAATGGAGACGCTCACCATTACAGAGCCGCACAACCAGTATTTGCTCTTTTATATTGTGTAAAGTTTTGAGGAGCAAATGGAAGCCATAATTCACTTGTTGATTATTGAAATCAGTTGGATGTATTTTTGTGTATTTATTTGCCTAAATGATTCTCTAAGAGCTCTATTTATGAGATATATGATGTTTTGAAACTCAAGAAAAATGGGGATTTTTTTTTTTTTTAATTTGCATTACTCCAGCTACTGCTGAGAGCTTTTTAATTTACACGATGGAACTCTACTGCACCCTGATATGCAATGTAACTGTTATTGAGGAATATTTGAAGGGCTAAAGTAACCAGATGAGTTTGAGTTATGTCTTAATCATCTTAAGCAGTTTATCTTTGAGGGTTTGACATACATGTATGAAGGATTAAGGAATGGTGGATATGTGCCCACTGAATCTAAAAACACAGCTATGCCTGTCAGCTCATTGGGTGAATGAGCACCGGGGTCTTCTCCAGTACTTTGGTTTATAGTAATGATGGTATGGAAATGGTAAATATCTTTATTTATGAATGATTGGCATAAAGCTGGATAACATAATTACCTTTGGAACAATGTGATTATTTGAAGAAACTGACGGTTTGTTTACATTCCATGAAATGATTTGAACAGTAAATGTGAGCTGCTGTTGACGCCACATTCTCTGCACAGATTTCATGTAAGAAGGATTATTTTTATGACTTGTGTATGATATTAGACATTGTTAAAGATTGGTAATAAATACAGTTTAGGGATGTTTTCTGTTCTGCAGTGTCATCGTTTAGGAAAGCATAGGATCCTAAAGCAGAAGTTCATGTATGTGAAATGGGAGATGGTCATAGTACAATTTAATCCCACTAGGATTTGATATGCCTTGATATACATATTTTGATAACCTTTTTAGGTCCAACACATGGAGGCTTTTATGTGATCCTTTCGCTCCAGACATGATTTAGGTCTACACAGCTTCAATTAAAGCACCAAAACCAAAGAAAAGTTAGTAAGTGGACTCCAAGATCATCCATCATCTCCATGTTCATGTGTTTGGGCTCAGGTCATTTTTGTGGCTCACCGCATGCAGACTGATAAACCGATTTAAAACCATGAAGACACTTTTCTATAACAGTCACTGCAGCAGTGTTACTGGATCCTTATTTATACTGTAGGGCCTCGGTGCAGCTCCTCAGTTCATCCACTGTCTCCTGCTGCGTCTCCCTTTAAACCAGCATTTCTTATTGGCTGCCACGGCAAACAATAGGTCTTAACAGATGGTGGGTGGGGCAACAGCTGTGTGCCTGTGATGACTATTTTAGGGATGTCTGCTGTCACTGTGTCCGCACCATAGACAGTAAAAAATGTGGACGGAAATTGAAGCCAATGCAAAACTGCCTGAAACCTGTCAGAAGGTGGCCGATGTATTCCGATCCTATGGAAGTATGGAAAAATGGCTTCCTTTTCTTCCTTGACATCCGTAAACAACATCCGGCTAAGTTTAGAGGCTCAGTCGGTCATTTGGGGTCATACTGAATAAAGAAAATTAAGTATCGTTTGCTGTTTGCAGCAGTGCAGACTCGTTACACATAACCTCAAACAGAAATCTCAGTAGGAAAGATATTCAGCAGCACTGGCTGAGACAGAACCGCTGAAGGGGTGCACATGCTGCACATGCAGGCATGCTTACAGAAACAGATGTTACAGTTAAGTGATGACTAAATCCTGTGCTGCCTTTGTCTCTTTTCTGCCTCTATATCTGCTCCCACATTTCTTCCTTCCCTCTCTTTCTCCCCCTCCCTCCTGTCCTGTTGGTTTTTCCCCCTCCCTGTTTCTGCTCTCCCAGGACAAACTGTGTCTTCCTCACCACATCCTGGAGGAGAAAGGCCTGGTGAAAGTGTGCATCACAGTGCAGGCTCTGGTTGATGAGGCCTCCTCCATACACTCCACCCTGACGTGAGCAGTGGAGACGTGCGGCGCTTCAACCAACTGACACGTACCACAAACACACACCCGGATCAAAGCGCTGATGCGGTTTCACGTGATGCTACAAAAGCCTCTGATTATTCTGCATAAGTAACAAGAGTGTTTTGGTTTTTTTTGTTTTTTTTGTTTTTGTTTTTTAAAATAGTATTCAAGGATGAAAAATGGTGTTATGGGAACTAAACCCATCAGAAGTGTGTTTATCTAATAATTCATAAGAGGGAATTTCTGGGACGATTAAGATTTTCCCATCATGCCAAGCAAAAGGGGCTGCTAGAAAACCAGAACCTGATGGTTTAAGCTCGTTTAAATCCGCTTCAAGTAAACTGTTTGATTCCTGCTCCTTCAGGTGGACATCACTGAAGGACAAAAACCCAACCACCCCCTTTTTGTTTTTTTTAGGAGTTCTTACACTGGTGGGTACCAAACATTTGAAACATGAAGACCACTGTGAGAGAAAGAGAAGCTGGATTTTGAGAATAGAACCACAATATTTTAGGGAAAAATATTAGATATGTGAGATAGAGGACAAAATT
>JAMQGT020005100.1:0-63160 GCA_024447675.2 Pterophyllum scalare
AGTATTCCATCCATTGGCCAACTATAGCCTGAGTTAAAGTCAGCAGCACCCCACCCGCACTATAAACCGTGTGAGTGGAGCACCGCTTTCCCCTCCTGAGTCACCTGACGGTTTGCCAGAATCGCTTCAATGCCATCCGAAAGTCTTTTTCCATAGCCTCACCGAACTCCTCCCATACCCGAGTTTTTGCTTCGGCCACTGCCCGAGCTGCGTTCCGCTTGGCCTGCCGATACCTGTCAGCTGCCTCTGGAGTCCCACAGGCTAACCAAGCTCGATAAGACTCTTTCTTCAGCTTGATGGCTCTCTTCACCTCCGGTGACCACCATCTGGTTCAGGGGTTACCACCACAACAGGCACCAACCACCTTGCACCCCCAGCTCTGAGCAGCAACCTCAACAACAGTCCATTCGGACTCAATGTCACCAGCCTTCCTCGGAATGCTGTTGAAGTTCTGCCAGAGGTGGGAGTTGAAGATCTCACGGACTGGGGCTTCTGCCAAGCATTCCCAATGCACCCTCACAACACGTTTAGGTGTACCACCCGTCCAGCATCTTCCCCCGCCACCTGATCCAACTCACCACCAGGTGGTGATCAGTTGACAGCTCAGATCCTCTCTTCACCCGAGTGTCCAGAAAATACAGCCACGGATCTGATGATACGATTCGAAAATCAATCATCAACCAGAGACCTAGGGTGTCCTGGTGCCATGTGCACTTATGGACATCCTTATGTTCCAACATGGTGTTTGATATGGACAAACTGAGGTTTGCACAGAAGTCCAATAACAAGACACCATTTGGGTTCAGATTGGGCAGGCCGTTCCTCCCAGTCACGCCCCTCCAGGTCTCACTGTCATTGCCCACGTGAGCATTGAAGTCTTCCAGCAAGATGATGGAGTCACTAAAAGGAGCACATTCGAGCACTCCGCCCAGCCACTCCAAAAAGGGTGGGTACTCTGGACTGTCATTCGGAGCATAAGCGCAAACAACAGTCAGGACCCATTCCCCGGCCCGAAGGCACAGGGAAACAACCCTCTCGTCCACCAGTGAAAACTCTGACGTACAGGCAGCAAGCCGGGGGATACAGGAATACCCACCCCAGCTCACCGCCTCTCACCAAGGGTAACTCAAGACTGGAACAGAGTCCAGCCCCTCTCCAGGAGAGTCTAGGCCATGTGTTGAGGTGAGCCCAACTATATCTAGCTGGTATCTCTCAACCTCACTCACTAGCTCAGGCTACTTCCCCACCAGAGAGGTGTCATTCCATGTCCCAATAGCCAGTCCTGATAGCCGGGGATCGGTCCGCCAGGGCCTCCGCCCTTGGCAACCGCCTGACACACACTGCACCCAACCCCTACGACGCCTCCTGCGGGTGGTCAGCAGGTCCATGTAACCTCTTCGGGCTGCGCCCAGCCGGGCACCACAGGCTAATGCCCAGCCACCAGACGCTCTCCCTCGAGCACCTTCCTCAGGCCTGGCTCCAGGGTGGGGCCCCGGTAACCCTATCCCGTGCAGGGTAAACTGTTCCCTTGTTGTTGTCGACATAGGGGTCTTCTGAACCGCTCTTTGTCTGGACCCTCACCCAGGACCAATTTGCCATGGGAGACCCTACTAGGGGGACAAGTCCCTGGACAACATAGCTCCTGGGATCACCGGGACGCACATACCCCTCCACCACGATAAGGTGGTGATTCATGGAGGAGAATGTAAATCATTATATCATTAAAAGTTATGGCTAGTCTCCATGAAATTAAGATATATAGTGCTGGAACCACACACCAACAAGCATATTTTTGTGTGTGCTTTGCATATGTCTGTTTAAGTCACGTTTGTGTCTGTGTCCCTGTCCCTTTGAACAGAGTTACATAATCAAAACCCTAACAAGGAGAAATAAAAAGAGAAGAAAACATAACAGAAGTCATTATGAAATGAGGCTTATTCTCCTCTTGGCTCAGGCCCCTGACAGGATTGTGAGTTGCTTAAAATAGCCACAGTCAACAGCAACCCACTGTGGACTGAAGTCAGAGAGAGAGAGATAAATCACCAGCCTGATGTGGCAAATTCAGATCATTTGTAGGCAAGATACCAGGTTGTAGAACTCTATTAAGTGTGTTTACATCTGTGTGAAGCAGTACTGTGAATTGGACTTTGATACTTGTTGGTATTGAGATATTTCAGCCATATTAAAACACAACTCATTTGTTTTTATTCCAAAAATAAGCTCCAGGAAAAAAAAAGGTACTCTACATAAAGTACTTAATTTTTGAAAACACTGAAACCTCAAGTATACACGGGATGCAAATAGGAACTGGATGGACAATATTGTGCAGGTCAGTGGAATGAATGTGTGCCAGTGCTGGTGCACAGGAGTGGGAAGGTGAAGCCACAGAGAGGACAGAGGAATCAGAGCACAGCAGTTCTTGTTTTGCCTGATATCTTCCTCAGTGACACCTTCTTCCTCAGGGTATTGTGACATCCAGAGGACATGTCTAAGCAACTCTTATCAGGCTTTACAACATAGACTCACACAAACAGGATGAGCCCCACTCAGGCCCCAGCTTAAGAAAAGTGTCCACTGTGTGGGTGCAAGATAACAAAACTGTTCTTCAGGATCTATTTGATGTCTTACCCTTTCAGTACAGAGCTATTACTTTTATTTATTTCACAAGCGCAACAGACAATTAAGTAAGAAATATAATAACATTAGTGTGAGCTCTGCAAAATCTCTTCAAACATATGTGCACTGTATCATTAGGACGCCTCTCTGTCTTCAGATCCCCCGTAAGCTTGTTCATGGTTCATTTAAAAGCAGACTATTTCTGTCTTGCACATCATGCGGAACGTACCATGCATCAAGGCATGGCATGCTTGTGGCCTTCATGACACTCAGAATATATGGCACTATTGGGACTATACGTGGCTGTAGCTGAAGTGCAGATAAATGTCACTGTAGGTTTAGGCAGCCTGCCATGTGGGCATATGAGGGGTGAAGGTAGGTAAGTAAAAGAGATCCAGTATTTGTTGTTGTTGTAATGTTGGGAGTCCAATTGCTTAGAAGACAGGAGATGACTATTAGGAAGGCCATTATCACCAGTGTGTGATGTACAACAGTTATTCCACAATTCAGAATTCTAAAAAAAAAATAATAAAAAAAAAAGCTTATTTGTGATACCTGATTTTAAAAAGAAAAATACTTTTTTTTTTTGTTTTTTGTTTGATGCTGCAGAAGATGTTTTCCATTCTCAACCCAGAGGGACAGTTCTGGTTGAACGGTTTAAAGACAAAGTTAGAGAAGCAAGGCTGAGATGGTTTGAACATGAACAGGAAGGATAGTGGATATATTGGATAAAGAATGTTGAATATTGATCTGCCAGGCAGGAGGAAACGGGGAAGACACAAGAGAACAGTTGTGGATGTAGTGAAAGAGGACATCCAGAGCGCTGGTGTGACAGAGGTGGATGATAGGGACAGGATGAGATGGAGGTAGATGAGCCACTGTGGTGACCCCTAAATGGAGCAGCTGAAAGAAGACAACAGTCCCAGTCTCCTGCTGGGTCACTGCTGGGTCACTAGCAGCTGATGTTTGGTTTATTTCAGTGTTTCATTTGTTCCTGAGCAAATTGATAAAACTGATATTAAAAATATTTTACTCAGGAAGGAACAGGAGAGCCTTTTCACTGGAACGGGAGCATCTCGAGCGGCATGTTGATGCTGTTCATGGAGATCGTGAAGACTGATGCCAAGCCTGCTCCAGAAATGATCAGATTACATGTTTTAAATATTTATTTGACTCACTTATTAGTAACTGCCATCTGTCTGTTGTACTGTAAATGTTGGGAGTCTTCTGGCATAAAAATAACATAACATTTTAACCTCTAATCTGTTTGTTTTTGTTCAGTAAGCAGCTACGAGCTGTGTATACATGTATAATGTTTTTATTAACAGAGATGAAGTTTTTAAAGCCAAGCAATTAGTAAATTTAATCAGTAAATTTAAGCTGGAAGGCAATAGAAACACTGGAGCTGAGCTGTGATGTCATCAAGTACGCTGGTGTTCCAATTGAAAAATAATCCCCCATACTTGGGAAGTCTGTACTTGTCAAGTACACAAGTACAATCTTGCATACTTGAGTACTGAGAAACGGCCCAGTATTCATAAATACTACGTTAGCTTCTGTTTATCTCTGGTTTATACAGCTGTGACTGCTAGCTAGCTAACGAGCTGAAGTCAGTGATAACTGAGAAAAGGAAAAACTTAATGTTTCTACTAAGGTACAGACAGGAAGGAATAGTTTAGGACTCTAAAATAAGTTCTATAATAAAACTTTTGTTTTACAGTTATCTTCACTTCAGATTTTGAAGGGTTTCAGGCAGAGTTATACTAGCCTTAGTTTTAACCTCAGACATTCCTGATTGATGTTAACAAATGCTAACATTAGACTGATAAAAGTTAAAAGTCTGATCACTTTTTCTGCAAAAACCAGGTGAGTTTAATGTTATGATTGATTTAGTTTTTACACTTTACTTTAGAGGGCAGCACGATAGTGCAGTAGTTAGCACTCTTGTCTTAAAACAAGAAGGTCCTGGGTTCAAATCAATCATCTGATCGGGGCCTTTCTGTGGAGTTTGCATGTTCTCCCTGTGTCTGCATGGGCTCTCTTCAGGGTCTCCGGCTTCTTCCCACAGTCTAATGCTAATGTTAAATGCTAATTGCTGGGCCCACTTGCTAACTGACTGATGGTGAACAGTTAAATTCATAATTATTTCTGCATATAAACCAGAAGAGTTACACTGACATATCACGCATTCAACTTGTCCCCAGAGCGCCGTTTTCTTCCACTAATGGGTTTACAGAGTAAAAAGTGTACACAACAAAAACATTGAGGCAGCTGTTTGCTGTGATTTGGCGCCATATAAATAGAATTGAATTGAATTATAATCCAGGTGTTTCATCCATCTGAGCCGCTCTAACACTATCACATTTTTTATGCAAACCACTAAATATAACAACAGGAAGTGACATCATTTTGCTGGGTAATGTAGTTTTTTTCCCCTCCAAGACCGCTCACAGCTCCCAGGATTTTATGTTTAAAAGGAAGGTTCGAGTTAGGCAATCAACCGCTGGCTAGATCCCTGCTTAATAAATTATATAATAAACTGGTAACACGCTGGTACATGGAGGCCCTGTTTACACAACATTTCCATTGGAAACAGTGTCGTTTTGCCGTTGTCGTTTCTGAAAAGTGACACGTTTACATGGCAACGTTTCAGAAACGATCTCCGTTTCCACGGAAATGCTGAAAACGCTGCAGTTCCTATTGCCAGGCCCCAAGTTGGCAGTGTGGCTATATTAGCTACAACCATAGTGTGCATCTGCAAGTGCCCCCATCAACCATAGTGTGCATGTGCGAGTGCCCCCTTTCCAAAAAGCATCGTTTTCATCCGTTTACACAGAAACGGAGGCCAGAGCGTTTCAGAAGCTGTTTTCATTTTGAAATGATGTCGTGTAAACAGGGCCTTAGTTGTCTTACTGTGTTGTTTGCTGCAATTCAGGGTCTGTGTCCACAGGCAGAGGTTTATGCACTGGAAGTGATTGACGTCATTTTTCTCCAACATTTAATGGCCATAAAATATATCAGTTGAGAGCAACTTGAGTACAGCAGAGAAAAAGTTGTGCATTGAGGGTATTTTTGAACCAAGGACTTGTTGTCATTGCTGAGATTTTTTCTAGATTTTTCTAGAAAATGGACACAAAAACCCCAAGTGTGGACAGATTCACTTACAGTAGCTGCTGTTTAAAGTCTTTATCAGAACACACACTAATGGTGCTTTGCACATTGTTTGCTCCTCACTGTCTTTGAAAAGCAAGCGCTAACAAAACAAATCCAGTAAATGCACTTTTATCTTTAAGTTTGCCAAATCCCAGCACATTAAATGCTCTTCTGTCAGATGCTGCTGGTGTGTCAGATATGCACAAGGTGTTCTTTGGTGTCAAAGTGCTGTCAGCCTTGTGCTGAGAGGGCTGTGTCCATCCATCTGTCCTGCTCTAATAAACCCAAATTTCAAACACCTCCTTTGGGTCTCTTCAGTTTTATTCATATAGCACCAGTTAACAGGCAACAAATCTTGTCTAAGGTAAAGACCCTACAGGTTTAATCTAGGATATATGCTCACTCAGGCTGAAATTAATGCAATTTGGTGGTCAAAGGTAAGGTTTTGACCATAATTCACTACATTCTGTATGTATACTGTATCATGAGTGGACAGACATGGACGTAAACTGCAACTTAACTTTTTTGCTTGTGGTAAAATGCTAGCTTAAACATATTCTACATATTGTTAAATGAAAAGTATGTCAGTGTTTGCCAGGTATCTTGTTTAAAGAGAACACTTTGAAGCTGTTTGAATGCATGTATGTGAACACATTTACGTGAGAAAAAACTATTTCAGGGAAATAAAAATGCTGAAATTATAAAGATTGAGAGTTCTATTATTCACATATTGACTATTTAGTCATTTTATTATGAGACATTACATTAGTCTATGGACGCTGTCGTCATTTTTTTAAATAGATTTTGACTTGAAGAAAACAAAGGGATGTCTACATTAAATGTACCAGTTATTAAGTGTACCAGTCTTGTTGTGTACTAAGTACAGATTATAACAAAGGTCAAGAATTTTTGAACAAATGCTGGATAGGATGTAATTGTAAAGAAATTTAGTTTTAAGAATATAAAGAAAGGAGCTGCCTATGAATGGTAATATAAACTGAGGTGTCCATTAATTGCACAGAATATATACTGTAAATAAATGGAATTTTCCATTTTAGAGTTACAGGAAGTGTCCATAAATAGCATGGAGGATATGCTGTAAAGGTACAGAATTTTCTGTTTTACCATTTATGGAAAAGTCCATGAACTTTCCATAGGAAAAATGGAAAATGTCCTGGCTGAAAATTTATTTTTTAAATAAATGTAGGAGGTGGTTAAGTGGACCATGTTTGCTGTTTGCACATCAGGGCAGACATCCCAACAGCACACCATGATGCCTTCCGGCCATAGACTGTATATCAAAAATGGATATATCCATTATGACATCAATCACTGGTTAGTGAAGTCCTGTCTTGAAGCCTTAAGCTGAGTTATTTCGTGGTGTTTTAATACAGAACATGACAAGCAAGGGTGGCTCTGACTGAAAAATAAAGTGACACTGTACACTCATGCTACTGCAACATACCCTTCCATACAACATATCCTTCTTTAATAAACCTTGAAATTAGATTTAATAAGGTTTGAAACTAGCCACTGAGACCATAAACTCACCAACTCTAAATGAAATGCACTGTGGGGTTATTTTCAATTCACTGTTATTTATATAGCGCTAAATCCCAACAGTCACCTCAAGGCACTTTATGTTGTATGGTAAAGACCATACAATAATTACAAAGAAAACCCAATAATCAAAATGACCCCTATGAGCAAGCACTTGGTGACAGTGGGAAGGAAAATCTCCCTTTTAACAGGGAGAATCCTCCAGCAGAACCAGGCTCAGGGAGGGGCAGCCATCTGCCACGACTGGTTGGGGCTGAGGGGAGAAAGACAGGACAAAAGACACACTGTGGAAGAGAGCCAGAGGTTAATAATTATAAAAGAGGTTAATGAAGAAGAAATACTCAGTGGATCATGGGAACCCCCCCCAGCAGCCTAGACCTATTGCAACATAACTAAGGGATGATTCAGGGTCACCTGATCCAGCCCTAACTATAAGTTTTATCAAAACAAAAAGGTTTAATCTTAATTTAAAAAAAGGAGAGAGTGTCTGTCTCCTATATCCAAACTGGGAGCTGGTTCCACAGAAGAGGGGCCTGAAAGCTGAAGTCTCTGCCTCCCATTCTGCTTTCAAATACCCTAAGAACCACAAGTAAGCCAGCAGTCTGAGAGCAAAGTGCTCTACTGGCGTGATACGGTACTATGAGGTCTTTAAGATAAGATGGGGCCTGATTATTCAAGGTCTTATATGTAACAAGGATTTTAAATTCAATTCTGGATATACCAGGGAGCCAATGAAGAGAAGCCAATATGGGAGAAATGTGTTGTCTCTTTCTGGGCCCTGTCAGTACTGTCACTGCAGCATTTGGGATTTTCCCATAAACTTCTATGGAAGCATACTTAATTTCTATAGATTTAAAATTCTGAGAAGGTATGTATAATATTTTTCTAAATTTATGCCAGTTTTTTGTATTTGTGAATCTGAAGACAAATACAGAGATGGCCAAAACTCTGGCTTAAACTGGGGATACACTGTGTGATTTTGAGCTGTCCCAGATGAACGGTGAGCAAAAGAATCATAGTAATATCTTTGATTGTGCATTCAAAACAGTGGCCCTACCTTGAACAGTGGGAGACGTTCAAAGTTTGCTATTGTAACAGTAAAGATGATGTCAAACCTAAATTTATTAGATTAGGAATGTGGTCTTACATGTAAAGGCACAAGGGCTAAAGCAGCTTGTTCCAGACACTGCCTAAACTGAATGACTGCCCCTAAGGCTGGCATGAGATAAATATGATTATTTTGTTCTGCAAATCATGCAATGCTACTCTAGTTGAGTCCAAGAATAATTTACATAATGGGTTCACTTGCAAGTATATCAAACAGTACTTGAGTTAATGTACCACTGCTTTTCTTTCAATTTAGCTGCAGTAAAGGAATGAAAAACATAATCCAATGAGGTACCTCTGCTAAACATTTTCTATTCACTGCAAGATTATCTTTTGCATTTACTTTGTTTACTGATGCAGACAAACAAAAAATACCACACAATTATAGGGATGAGATATGGGACAATAAGAGGAGACCAAGAGAAAGTTGCTGATAGAGATCAGGGAGAAGAGCAGGCATTGCCAGGCTTTCTACTGTGTGTGTGCTAGTGCAAGTAGAACAGCTGGAGGGAGCAGATGTTACATAGTATCCCAAGGGTCACAAAAGGCTACGCACCATCTCACATCTCCCAGTACTTACAAAGACAGGCTGGCTTAAGGTGAGGACTAGCCAGGCTGAAAGCTGCAGGGGCAGGCCAGAGAAACCCCCTCACTCATCACTGACTCTAATTAATGCTGAGAGAAGCATTGCTGCACACTGTATCTCCAGCTTAGCTCATTAAAATGGCCAGCTCTTCTGTCCTGTTTTACTCACTCCTACTTGGTCTCTTTGATTTTTTTTTTCTTTTTGAAATGGCCAACCTCTTTTGATGTTTGTACATGTTGGTCCAAAATATGTTGCTTTTCACTATTGTGATGCTTTTTTTCCCTTTTACGTACCCAGTTTGTCTCATTGTTTACGGATTTTTGCATGTAGGACTGTGTGTGCGCCCCTTCAGTTCCAGAAATTTCTTGGAAACGTAAGGTTACCAAATTTCAGGATATTTCTGTTATGTAAGCATAACTTCCAGCATGAACAATGACCCTGTTACTCTTGACTTAAATTGAGCACAACCTTAAAATGAACATTCAAAGACAAAGCAGTAATTGTGTAGACTGTTTTAGTTTCTGAACACTGGATTTCTCCGAACTACGTTTTCCTGTAATCTTTTGAGTGCTTTCTTCCATAATAGTTTGCAAACAAAAGTCCATTTTAATAATAGTGATGCAAAGAGCTGCTTACAGCTGAAAAAAATGTAGTTTTTTTCTGTCTTTTTGTCCTCCTGGTGCTCTTCTATCCAGATGCACATTTTTCAGTTGACAATTGATTTCATTTTTCCATAGACCTTATAACATGTTCTTGAGGCATGCAGAGGGATTGGAATTGTCAACACCCACTGTGATCACACTGCTGTGAAAACAATGATCTGTAATCCATCAGGTACAGCCCAAACCGTAGCAGTGCAACTTTGGACAACGAATCTCATCATCTTATTTCCCTGCAAAGACCCCAACTCAAAATATGTTTAAAATATTTTTATTTGTCTTAAGCACTTGCGTTGATGGCAAAATGACTTCTTTTTTAGGCTCATGAAGACATTTCACCTCTCATCCGAAAATTCTAAAACCAGGTATTTAACCCTTGGTGGTGTTGTCACCTAAATGTTTTTGACTCACCCTGCAATCATATGAGTAATTAAGGTCACATAGGAAAGGATCTCAAGACTGTTTTATAAGACGCTGATGGCTAGTGTCATAGGCCACCACCTCTAATCACTGATGGTCTCTCAAACTGTCTTCTGTCCAAAATGTGAACAGTATCCTCAAAGGACTGAAGGGGCTGAGTCTTGTCCTTTTAAGCTGGCTTTCCTATGTTGTGCCATGCATCTAACTCAGGTGCTTATGACTACCATGACCAGGATGATTGAGAACCTACACAGTCAGATGTGTATTGATAATGAATGGATAATAAAGGAGAAGCAATAAATTAGCCCAGAGGCTGAAACTTCCTGAAGGCCTGGCAGAGTGCTTGCAGTGTGGTCCCATGCCTGAATTTCAGAGAAAAATGTCTCCAAATATGGTGTTTGTTCTGTTATGTATTGGGTGAATTTTTGATGCATCTTTTATTCCCATTCCATACATTTTTAATATAATAGATAACTAGCACACAGTCACCTTGTAATGTGCAAGCAACTGATCATTTCATAACAATTTTCCCCAGGGGGCATGTATTTCAATTCATGATGAAAGCATGGGAAATGCCTCTGCAGGTCTGTACTTAAGATTTCACAGTTTGTAGGTGTAATGCAACCAACTGAGTTTTGGTGCACCTGACTCATTGTAAGTCACATCACTCCTCATAGTATTTTAGTCAGCCAGCACCCTGTACTCATGGTCAATTACAATCCCTCTGCTGTTTTATCGGGTGTTGTTTGGTAGGAATGCAAGGGGTGTTTAAGTTCAAGGGCAAGTCCGTGTAGAGTAAATGACAGCGTCCTTCATCATTTATCCACAGAAGAGCCAATAAGCATCCTTAGTGATTTTTCTGAGTGACAATTTTAATAACAACATACAGTAAGTTGGGTTAAATATTGCTGGAATGTCCATAAATCTGCCTAAATAATAAAAACAGTGACATTTTAAGCACTGCTTTATATGCATTAGTACATTGAAGCTTCCTTCATGCGTCATTTGCATTTAGTGGGCGATTTGTATACAATCAAAGCTGTAGGGCTGCAATGGCAGGCATAGTTCTAGCTTCCTCATCTGCTTTAAGACAAAAGCCTATTAATTCTTGCCATAGCATAGGATCATAACACTAAAGCACCAACGGCTTTGGCTTTTCAAAATCGTATACCTTGACTCATTCCTGAGCACTTTATATGATATGGTAGGCTACAATAACCCGCTGAGGCAAGTGCATAACGTTTATGATGGGTGGTACAGAATTGATTTTGATGTGTTTACACAAGTATATGTTGAAAAAATAAATAAATAACAATACTTTTTCAATATTAAACCATGCTGAGGAGAGCAGAGTAGAGGGCAATTTCTCTTTTGTCAATACACAGCAATTCACAGGCTCTCACAAACAGTGACCAAACCAAAAAAAAAAAAAAAAGAGAGAGAGAGAGAGAGAGATAAAAGTGGTCAATAATTCACTAAGCAATACTACATGATCACATAAGCTGAAAGTCCTCATGGGGAACGTCGATGGATTGAAAGGTTTCAGCAAACACGGCCTTGAAAGTCAGATCAGCACCCTGGACAGCAGCCAAGCAAACTCCTTGACTTAGAGCAGCAACATCTGTGCAGAGCTGCAGTAAGGAGTGTTTCAGTTGCCAGGTCAAAGGTGTTTTTGTGCTACTTTTGTGTTTGGCATTCTTTAACATTTGTCCAAACTCTCAAATACTATAATGTATGGTAATGCTTCCTCTCTTATTGATTCTCTGCTTCACTTTGATTCTAGATCATGTAGAACCCCAACTGGCAGCTTTGGCCCATTTAAACCAGTCGTAATGGGTGCAGCTTTGGGGCAAGTCTGCTACTAAGCATCTATCACGAAACTCTAATGTTTAAACAGTAGCGCCAACCAGATCTCCTTAATTCTGAATAATATAGGTATTAAACTGAAAAATCTAAAGAATTTTAAGTTAGTGATTTGTGTGTGTGGTACTGTTGAATTGAGCAGCCTGGCTGGTTTCACAAATTCCTTCTAAACACCTTCTTCCAAAACAACTGCAGGTTTTATCCCTTTAAAGGTGTGCAGTTGTTTTTATTCTTTTTCCCAGTAGGGGAGTGGCACATGAGTCCTTTACAGGCAAAATACTTTATAATATTTAGGTGAATTACATGGAACCATGACCTCAATTCAGTATCAAATTCCTTTTATTTAGGAGCAGAATAACAAGGTGTTTGATTTAATACAGACAATAAAAGTATACACTAGCTGCAGAGTTAGATCCCTGATTTATTGGTTTGAAAAAGAATAGCTTCATCTGAATGATGTCAGCTGTGAGTGTAACCATGAGCTTAAGTGACACTGTGGCCTTCAGAGGGAGAACACATTTCTCACACATTCTCTGTTCCTCTCTCATTATTATTGTGTTTTTCCTTTATTCCTCATTCTGTCAGTCTTCATTTCACTCTTTGCCACCTCTGCTTCCTACTGACTCACACACTGCAGTCCTGTTGTGATTTTCTTTGTCATCATGTTAGATAAAGGGGCAATTTGTTGATGATGCACATTCCAAGGTTGCTTTACCACTCGGGGTGCTTGTCAGAGGACATTTAAAATATACAGTTGCGGTTTTGTGTTGGAAAAATGGCTGATAATTAATTATCCAGTGTATATATTTTCACACCAACCCTGCTTTATACTCGAGGTGAATCCCAGAACATTGAAACCCTATCTAAAGGGTAATGAATGTTTAACATATATTATAAATGTGTGTGTGTGCATGAATACAGGTTTGTGCTCAGCCACATAGCCAGTTGCTTAAATTAACCTGCTTTATTCGTGTGTAACTATATAGTAAGTTAGATAGAAGAAGTGGCTGATATAGAAAAATCCTACCAATAGTTGGACAAAGCTGGACTGACAGAGAGCACAGAGGCACTAATCAAGGCAGTACAGGCTGGGATCTGCCACACAAGGCAAGACCCCAGGTGCAGGCTGTACAGAGATGCCCCTGAGACAATCGAGCACATAACAGGGTGCAAGATGCTACTGTAGCAGGCAGGCCATACATGGAACACCAACTGGCACAGTATACAGGAACATCTGTGCTGAGTATGACCTGGAAGTCCCAAATCCCAAGGTCAAAATGGGATACGCCCCCAAGGGTGGTTGAGAATGACAGAGCTAAGAATCTGTGGGACTTCCAGGTACAGACAGACAAATTTGTGATGTAACTAACCGGACATAGTGGTGGACAAACAGAAGAAGAAAGCTGTAGTGATAGACGTTGCAACACCAAGAAGAAAGAACACGAGAAGCTCCATAAATACCAAGATCTCTGTCCAGAAGAGCACAGTCCTGTGTGTGTGTGTGTGTGTGTGTGTGTGTGTGTGTGTGTGTGTGTGTGTGTGTGTGTGTGTGTGTGTGTGTGTGTATTATGTAGCACCTAGCCTAGATGGAGGACACTGACCTTAGGGATGTCCTTGCCTGCCAAGTCTTTGGTAAAACTGCTTCCTAATCAGTGTCTCACATTTCACCTATTGCTCACAGATGAACAAGACAATGGAAAATGACTGTTTTGCTTAAGTATATTTGCTACCTATAAATATTCACAATGCCACCCCCCCAAAAAAAAATCTCTTACTATCTCTTACTCTCTCTTGCTGCTAACATGACCTTAAGAAACTATCTGTGACAAGACATACTCATGTTCATCAGCTTGCTACAGCCTGCTGTGCTTCAAAAACGGAAAACCACACTTAAAGTGACACATTTCACACCACGTTTGTCTATCCATAGATCTAAAGCCTAACCTTCTTTGTAAGCCAGTAATTCTCAGCTTATGGGTTAGGCTGTCCTATGAAGGTGTCACTTATGTAGCAGAATGAATGTCAAATACAGATTCATATCTATGATATTCAATCATGGCCACTTTCATCTGCAGTGTTCGTCCTTTGTATATCACAAAAATAGCTTCAGCCTTCTGAGGTATGGACTCCACAAGGGTGGAGCTGATGGATCACCACATCTTTCATTAACCTGATGCTGGTTCATGTTGTGTCCCTGCTTCCATCATTGTTGATTGATACTCATCAACACTCCTGGGGAACATTATACAGCCTTACTGTTTCAGAGTTACTCAGATTAAGCTAACTGGTCATAAAAACTTGGCTGTTTTGCAAAATTGCTCAGTCTTTAGCTCTGCCCATCGTGCAATCAGTTCACTACCCCAAACAATGCAACCTGGTAGAAAGTACAGTAGACTGAATTGGTTTGGTGGATGGGTTGTCAGGAGTAAATATCTTCTCTTTAAAAGGGCATGGCAGCGCAGCTTCAGGTTTGGAAAGCTGTACATGAACAAACCATAAAACATGTGAAACAATGTTCTTTAGACAGACAAAACCCAACTGGGATTGTTTGGCCATAATGCTCGGGGGGTACTAAGTTCTTGCATCCACTGTTTCTGTATTTTGGCTTATTCTTTGTTTAATAAATAATGAATCACTATAATTTGTCATGATACGTAAAACAGAACTGAAACAGGGTGTAGTTTTTATTTTACCATGACTGCAGCCACACAATCAGAAAAGTAAAGGCCCTGGTTCCACATCCCTTCAAAAGACTCTTTTCAAAAATGGTTCTCTCATGAAAAAATGTCCGTATTTTATTTTTTTCCCCACTTGTCATTATTATGTTTTTTGGTAAATTCACTTCTTCACCATTCTTTTAAAAAAATATTTTAATTATTAAGTAGATTTCAATAAGAGGCATGTTTTTTTCCAAACAAGTCCAGCCTCCAGCCTGGCTCCAAAACCTCAAAATGGCAATGGACAAAATATCAGACTTGAGACTTCTAAATGAAAGCCCACAACCAGTAGCGTGCATGAATGTCTAATGGATGTCTAATTAAATGTCAATATGGTTAATCACAATAAGCCTCTAAATCTTGTGATCTAATTACCTCCAGAACACTAGCTATCAGTCTGTACTTTGTATTATTGATTGCTCTCATTGCCACCATTGATTTTTTTTATCTCTTTCTGCTGAGTAGGCAATTCAGCCAGTAAATCTTCATTTCCTGCGCCCCCTCTTTTCTTTCAAGAGAGCCCACATTTGAGAAACAGACAATAACTTTGCAGAGATTGGCAATGTGCTTGTTAATTCATAGTTATATGCAGCATAAGTTATATGGAGCATAGATACTCCTGTTCAACTCCTCTTTAAACAGCCAATCACATGGCAGCGTCCAAGTGCATTTAAGCATGTAGACATGATCAAGACGACCTGGTGAAGTTCAAACTGAGCGTCAGAATGAGGTGAATTAAGTGACTTTGAACATGGCATGGTTGTTGGTGCCAGACGGACTGGTCTGAGTGTTTTAGAAACTGCTGATCCGCTGGGATTTTCCCACACATCCATCTCTAGGGCTCACAGAGGATGGTCCAAAAAATAAAAGGAAAAAAAATGCAGTGAACGGCAGTTCTCTGTGTCCAAATGCTTTGTTGGTGCCAGAGGTCAGAGGAGAATGGCCAGACTGCTTTGACCTGATTGGAAGGCAACAGTAACTCCAGTGGCATGCAGAGATGATGACAGCCCACTGCTCATACTGTTCTGTGTTGCCTTTTAGTCTTTTATATGCTGACAGCCTTCTGCATCTTACTGCACTCTTTCTGGATGTATTCACCTTTCTGCATGGATCAGTGTTACTGCTGCAGATGTTTAAGGTCAAGCTCATTTTAAATACTTTATATTCTGTTTAAGCACCATCATATTCTATTGAAAACATTTTTTTATTTATTTTAGTGGCCATCCTGTGAAGACCACATATCTCTCTTTTTTAAAAAAAAAAAAAAACAGCTTTTAATGATATCAGAAAAAGGCCTACAACTTAATTTTTTATTTATTTATTTATTTTAATTCCCGCAACTCTGAACAGGATAAGAGAATGGATGGATGGATTTACTTTAAATAAAGTCTATAAAACAAATTTACCACAGAAAAAAAAAATCAAATCTAATTAGCTGCAAAATGTTCCTCCAGCTGATTTCTTTTAGTAACACTTATTTTTCGAGGCCGTTTGTTCTGCCGTCCCAACTTTTTTGACACACGGTGCTAACATCAAATTCTAAATGAACCATTTTCTTAAAATGGTACATTTTGTTCAAAAATTACCTGTAATATTAGACTTTCCTTTTTGCTAAAGCTTGTAGTGAGTGCTGGATCAGGTGACCCTGAAGGATCCCTTAGTTATGCTGCTATAGGCTCAGGCTGAGTCTCTGGGAACACTCTTTCTTCCCCACAGTGTTTACCACTACTGTATGTCAAATTTTGTTCTCTCCCTCTTATACCCATATGTGTTCTGTTCTTGTCTTGCTTTGCTCTCCTTTTTTCTTTTCTCTGTCCCCTCACCCCAACCAGCTGTGACCTGGTCCTCCCTGAGCCTGGTTCTGCTGGAGGTTTCTTCCTGTTAAAAGGGAGTTTTTCCTTCCCACCATCACCTAGTGTTTGCCCATAGGGATTTGTCTGGTTTCTTTCTAATATTGTCAGGTCTTTACCCTACAGTGTAAAATGCCTTGAGGCAACTGTGGTTGTGAATTGGCGCTATATAAATAAACTGGTGTGACATGTTGTATTTTCCTTTGATTTAACATACAGTCATCTGTTGACTCTGTTATGACTGTGTTTTCTTTATTATTGTTTTGAGGGAAAGCACAGACACACACTAGGATCACTGGGGGCAGCTGGTAGTATTTGCTTTGCCTTCTGAAGCTGACGTCATACATGTCCTGACACAAAACACAAAAAGCTGTTGTTGTATCGCTGATAAAAATACTGCTGGTAAACTGCAGTTAAGTAAAAAATAGTGTTACAGTACTATATATCAATATGTGCTCTGAGTACATACATACATGCATTACCTTTTTTAGAAAAAGGTGGGAAAATAAATTGATGTCTATATTATGGCAATAATGCTTTATGATGCAAGAGGGTCAAACCGTGTTGCTCAAATACATTGCTCAAGTTGATCTTTCTCTGTTACACTTTGTCTCTTTAAGTATTGTATATTGATTTGTTGCAGTTCTCCCACATGTTCTCTCCTCAGTTTGCATGCTGCCTTTGGACATAAATTACATAATACTGAATTACTTCAGTGAGCTTCCATAGTACAAGTATGACAGATACAATGAAGCCAAAAGATTTCTCACCATATGGAGACCAGTGTGACAGATAACGACACTTTACCAGTGTTCATCTTAATCTGTAGCTTCTGATTCTGACAGGAGCAAATGAATCAGTAAAATCCCCCCGGCTATCATCCTTACGCTGAAATCTGAAATCCAGCACACATGCACATTTATATGTGTGTCAGAGTGGGATATTAATGCAATGCAAATGTTACTGTTATTGCATTATCTCATTTATCATCTCATTTTTTTAATTTGCTATTTGGCAGGGGACCTGACTTGATTCACTCACTGTGTAGGTTTTCATTTTTCCATTAATTCTCTAAGAGAAAACTGTATGTTTTACATTAGCATATCTCAAGTATTAATATTTGTTCCTTTCTAGATGGAATATATGACTTAATTGAAGGAGAGAAAAATCACAAGAACATGACAAATGCCTCTCTTTATTACTCCAATCCCTAATATAAATAAAAAGTGTGCATGCTTTTCAAATACTCTTTTCCCTTAGCATTTTATTCTTAATTTGAGTCATCAATTTTTCATGGACCAATGCAATGGATTAAGAACCCCCCCTAGTGGAAGTAAATTATTATTACAAAAATCTAATTAGACAAATGCATTTTTTGAATTTCACATCTCCTGCTCAAGTCACTGTAAATTTTAATCACTTACACAAAGTGATTTATACTAAATTAAATATACTGTATATTAACACGTAACACTGACAAAAAGTCAGGTGCTCACTGTGCTTTCAGGAAATGATGTCCACTTATTGCAGCTGTTTGTGTTGCTATGTGAGATTTTCTCCTGCAGGAGCTAAAAGGGTTTATAAATAGCAAATGCACAATATAAAAATTTCAGTCATTCCCTCACAGTCCTCCCATTTTGAAGACAGACTCTGCAATGAAATGTGCTGTATATGGACCAACTGCCAGCATTAATTATACCATTGACTTGGATATTATGTTCTTCCTCCTGTTTAACACCGTCACTTCCTCATCAATATGCCTAATGAGATCCCACAAGATGCTTCAAGGGTATAATAGTCTGGTGTTATCAGGACTGGACATAAGAGCTTTGACAGTTTGGCTCCAGGATATTTTCCCAGCAGGATAATGCATTAACCTTTTTATGTTTTCTAATTGCTCTGTAGACTGGTCTGCCTCCCTGTCTGAGCCATACACATTTGACCTTCCACTTCCACTTACTGCAGTCTGTGGACTAATTAGTTCCCGCAGCTTAAGAAATGGAAAGTAAACCCTGCAAGAATAATGCCCACTGGCTAATTATCACTGAAATTCACATTAAAACCTAGAAATGTCTTAAATACTATTTTAAGTCATATTTAGGATACGAGTGCTCAAGTTGAACTTTATCCAGGTATTATTTTGTACAAAATAAAGGGTTATAAAAAGACAAGACTAATATTTCTAGTGGAAATACGTGAAACCAGTTCTACTTTAGGCACCAACACTCCGCTGTAGGATTCAAGATTTTTCCATTATTTGTCACCCAACTACTATATTTGAACTGTAAGCAGAGGGCACTGATTTCCCCCCAAAAAACAATGCATTCAATTATCAGTACAATTTATTATATATATATATATATATATATATATATATATATATATATATATATATATATATATATACACACTTTTTTAATCATCTTGTGGTATTTACAGAGCTTGTATAAAAGCCATTATCCACAAACAGCCATAAATATTCTTCAAGTAAATACAAAATAATCCCCCAAAACAAGACATCGCCAGTTATCCCACATTCATTGGCAGCCATCATTAAAAGAAAAACTTCATGAATAAGTAACATTTCAAGGTCCACTTCATAGACAGTGTAGTGACAGGAATCTTACCAGCAAATCAGTATAAACACATGGAAGTTCTTTCTTTTGTTTAAAGTGGAACAGCACTTGGAAATGAAAGCAATCTGCAGTTTTTCAGAGCAGTCACTCTTTTGTAACCTAGCTTTTAATGATTAGTTTTACCCGACACATTACACTAGTTTTGACTCTCTCCTGCATTTCTCTTTGTTTCCTAGTAGTTTGGAGTATAACAGGAGCTAATTTGTAACTTACATTTTATCATTATTACATATGTATGAATATATGTGCTTTTTATTAAATTTACTCAGAATAATTAATGCACACAAATGTGGAGACACGGAGAGAGTTAAATCTAGTTCATTAACTATTCAAACCTCTGGCAGTATATAAATTGAGCCCACAGGAGCATTGTGTTGTATCCTTGTATCCTTCCCCTCACAAACAGTCCAGTGTACTTTCAACTAAGCTAGTGCCAAATAGCAATGAGACATAAAAATAGGAAGAGATGAGGTGCTTTAGAACACAACATTTCCATCACAGTTTCAGTGCCGTTAACATTCCTGTGGAGGAATCCATGGTGCGCACTGGCTTATAACCTTAGTGACAGGTAAAGAAAGACAATGTACTGAGTGACACTGAAAGGAATGCTCATCTTCGCAGATGGACATAACCACAGCCCAGGACACACAATGTCCATAAATTGTTTTCAAATAAACTGAAAGTGCTCAGAGAAGTTCAGCTTCGTCCTCGTCGTCCTCAGAGCCTGACGGTCCTTGGCGAACTTCTTCGTACCACTTGTTGGTCAGTGTCTTCATCTGGATCCGGCCATGTAACAGGTCCTGTTAGAACACATTAGATACACAAAAATTCAGACACATGCTAGAACAACCATACGCTTAAAGAATCAACTGCATGAATGCGCCGAGACTTAGACAAAACACCAGATCTTGGAATGTAATAACCTTGCAGCGAGAGCCGACCTGGTAAACCGTCTAATATTCAGTTTTTTTCTCAGTCGCTTTGGTACATTTCATAGCTGGGAATACTTACTGCAAAAACATCTAGACGTTAGCTCACTGCGTATGGAATTCCATGCAAAATGGTTGAATGAGTTGTCAGAATCTGTCAAGTACTTTTCTCATATATTTCTATTAGATTATTGTTTGTGTCAAAAACATCAAAGTTTCATTTTGATACATAAATGAAAAAGACAGCATTGTTTCACAGCCCTGCAAAGCATGGAAAAGAAAAAAAACAAAACAGAAAATTATAGGTCTCAACCCTCAGGCAGAAATGTTCATGCAGCACTGTATGCACAGAGCAGTTTTATACACATCCTGATGCCACAGGTTCTCATCCACATCACAACACCTGTCTTTCCTCAAAATATAGCAGGGGAAGAATCTTTTGGAATGCTGGACCAGCCTCTGCAGGCTTTCGCAGGAATGGATTTTATTTCCTTTGTGCTTTCCTTTGTGTTCCTTTACAAAATTTTCTTTTCTGCATTACAAGCAACAATAACAACCGATGAACAAAGGTGTCAGTTTTTACTTAACATAAAATACCCTGTGTTCGGCTAAGCTAAAAATGTCTTACCTTTCCAAATGACACCATTCCAAACTATCTGTGTCTATGTTCATCTACGTGCAACAGCACTTCAGACAGAAATCATAATCGCAGTGACATTTTATGTGTACATTTTTGAAGAGAGAATTAGAAAGCTCGTTTTGTTGGCAAAGCAACAAAATGAACTCGATATTTCCTTAGGCTACAAATTACCACAAGGGTGCAAAATTCCATGTCACAGCAGTGTTTCAATATAATGGTGCATGCAAATGAGCTTCACTGCTTTTTGGGAGGTGGGGGGTGGGGGGTAGATAGTGTGCTTGAAGCAGATCTAATACAGAACAGGGGTCATGAGAAAAATCAGCCTGATGTTGTCTGCTCAGTGGATTTTTAAAAACTTTAAACCTCCAATGACTACAGGACAGTTACAATAGGTGACCTAGACTTGCCAAAAAAATTCACTCACCTATTCACATCATTCTGATCGCTTACATGGGCACAGGTGTCAAAAAAACAAACAAAAAAACCCAAAAAAAACAAGCACCTAGGCATGCAGACTGCATCTACAAACATTTGTGGAAGAATGGGTCCCTCTTAGGAGTACAGTGAATTCCAACATGGTACTGTGATAGGATGCCACCAGTTGTGAAATTTCCTCAATACTAAATATTCAGTGCTCAATAGTTTGCGTTATTATAACAAAGTGGAAGCTGATTGGGAATGACAGCAACTCAGTCACAAAGTGGTGGGCCACATAAACTCACGGACCGGGGTCAGCGCATGCTGAGGCGCATAGTAAACGGAAGTCACCAACTCAGTCAGTTGCTACAGACCTCCAAAATCCATGTGGACTTCAGATTAGCTCAAGAACAGTGAGTAGAGAGCTTCATGGAATGGGTTTCCATGGCCAAGCAGCTGCACCCAAGCTTTACATCACCAAACACAATGCAAAGCGTTGGATGCAGTGGTGCAAAGCACGCTACTGCTGGACAAATCACATTACTCTGTCTGGTAATCCAATGGACAAGTCTGGATTTGGCAGTTGCCAGGAGAACAGTATTTGTCTGACTGAAAGGAACTCTTAATGCTTCAGCATACCAAGAGCATTATGGACAATGCTCCCATCTTTGTGGGAACAGTTTGGGGATGGCTCCTTCCTGTTCCAACATGACTGCACATCAATGCACAAAGCAAGGACCATAAAGACATGGATGAGCAAAGCTGGTGTGGAAGAACTTGACTGGATTGCACAGAGTCCTGACGTCAACCCATTTGGGATGAATTAGAGGAGAGACTGCTAGCCAGGCCTTCTCATCCAACATCAGTGTCTGACCTCACAAATGCACTTCTGGAAGAATGGTCAAAAATCCCAGTAAACACATTCCTAAACCTTGTGGAAAGCCTTCCCAGAAGCACTGAAGCTGCTGTAGCTGCAAAGGATTTGGATTAAGAATGGGATGCCACTTCAAGTTCATATGCGCATGAAGGCAATCAAGTGAATACTTTTGACAATATAGTGTATAATAAAGATACTTAATCATTTTATTGCCAGCAATTAGAGCACACACAGAGCTACAAGGCTGCCTTTTGTCTTGTGTTGTGATACTCATGTTGTGAATCGACAGCTTATCATACCCAAGTTGATAAAGTTCGATTTTACACTGTCCTCCAGCCATTAAATCTTCAACACTGTTTTCTGTGTGTTTAAACAGTAAGGTTAAATAAGCTGCAGCAGACATTTATTTTTACTATTTTTACCCCCCCCCTCACACACACACATATTTTTGCTCTTCTAAACAGCAATGGCTTTAAAATACATATTTCAGGAATCCAAACAGGTATTTTTCTTCTAAAGTTCCTTTTCTTCCATGTTACCAGTGTAGAAACCTCAGATCAAAAAAGGGGGCACAAATTTACTAAATTAGCTCTGTAAGTCAGTGACAATGGCCATTATTATATTGTGAGACATTTAGTGTGGATTCATTACAAGAACTAGGAACAAAGAATTATGACTGGGAAAACAGCAAAGTATGATGAAAAGATTGTGAGCAATGTTTTGAAGCCTTTTGTGTCACACAACGGATTTCTCCCTGAATCTCTTACCTCCTGTGTAAGCCTGCGAGTGAAGAAGGGGTTAAGGTATTTAGCATCCAGCCACATGAAGCCCTTTAGATCTTGCCTCTGATAGATCTGAGCCTCATACTCCTCCTCTGTCAGTTCTGATAGGTGCTCTGACTCAATGGTATTACCCTGAAGAGAACGATAAGCAGAGACTGGAGTCATATAAAACAGAGCAATTAAATGAGAGGGGGCAACAAACCAAGGAAACACAAGGAGGAGAAGAAGATGAATGTAGGAAAAAGTTAAATTGAAAGGATAGGGGAGAGATTAGTGGAGTAAAGATCATACACTGCAGGAACAAAGATGAGGGAGAAAGAGCAAAGGGACCAAAGAGGGAATTACATCAAAGAGGGCACGAGAGCCATAAGGAAAAACAGGAATTTGATAGATCTCACAGCTAGTACCCCAGGGGGGTAACACTTAGCTTTATAAGACATCATGTATGCAAATACTATACATGCAAGTCATAGAAACACACCACCAACAGCTTCAAATGACCTCAATAACAGGATTTCCTTCAAAAGAATGACCCATTATCCTGAGCTAGAGCTAACACTGTTAACTGAGATTTTAAACAGAAGAGGTTGGCTTCTAGTATCTGGGAAACTTTACCAATGTATCTGGTTAAGGTTTATTTATGCCTGCCAGAGGACTGGTGTTTTCAAGTGTGAATCTGTATGATGACACTCCTTTCCTCTTCACTGATTCAGTGTCCTGCACATAAACTACAATTAACCCTTTGATCCTTTTCCCTCTAAAGGGAACAGAAAGAACTTGATGGCAGATAAGAGGATGGCACAGCTAGTATCAATGCAGACAACAAACTCTTTGTGTGCCCCTATGTGTGTGAAGTCAGGATGCTTCATCCATTACCATCTTTTGTGTCTTGCTGAGGTTGATGTCTTTCTTGTTTTTGCGCCGTGACTGGCTGTCCTCAATGTCCATGAGGCGGATGAGCGGCATGGTCCCACCTCCGAGGAAGAGTATGGTAAAGAGTACAATGATGATGGTGGTGGTGCCGATTAGCTGACGCTTCTCAATGGGTTCCAAGCCCAAATGAAGGCTCAGAGCATAGGGAATAGCACCTCGCAAACCTAGCAAAAAAAAAACAAAAAAACAAAAAACCTATACCACCTTAAAGTAACTATATTACCTCTAAGTTAAATAGTAGGAATTTGCTTGTCTATAATAACTAGACGTTTAGACATGCAACATTAAAAACACAAGTTTCCACAGTGTGAAGTGTATGCTACAAAAGTTAGTGCACCTTTCTTGTTTAGACTTTTTCCTTTTTCAGTACTTTATACATCCTACTTTATTTTTGATGACAGACTCGGCAGCTAGATACCAGCATTGCACAAATTTCTGGAGCAATGTTATGGCAATCTATAGAGACATTTTTTTCAGATGCTATTGCCTGGAGAGGTTGTGTTTCTCTAACTCTCTCTCAAATGCACCTACAGTATTCTATTGGACAAAGGCAGCAAACTCGTGATAATCTGGATGTGTGCTTTGCAGCATTATTATGATAAAGTACTCCAACACCGAGGAGTCTTGAGACTGGAAACCATCTTGTTAAGCAGTATTTTGGAACATTCACTGGCACTTATTAATGCCATCTACAAATTTTATTGTCCAAACTGTTTTTTTCACTACCACAGACCTATACAGTCCTGCTACCACCTCACAGAAATCACAGGTTTATTCTCTTTTGTCGCAGTGTCTACTTTGGGGCATGTATTTAAACAAGCTTTGATAGTTCATAAGAGGAAAGTTCCCAGAGCCCAAGGGAATGCGAGACTCAAATAACCATTTATGTTGGTTAGTTATCATATGATCAGGAGATTTGAGAAGCTGGAACCAGACAATGGCATTTGACTTGAAAAATTACAAAACAATGAGTTAATAAATAAAATGGTTGCAAATGAATCATTTCATCTCCAAATAGTTACATAGACTATATTGATCTTTGAATAAAGAAAATGTTATAAGCAATTATTTAATTCTATAAATAAAAAAAAATCTCTAGTCTTAATTTTTTTTTTAAACTACTCTAAACTAGTGTTAAATAATACACCAATACAGTGAATGTTCTGTTCTATGTCTGCTAACGGTTGGGGCTTCTTAAATGCAAAACAGGATGTAACTCACATGCGGTATGTAGCAGCACTGTGGAACTAAGAGGGCGGGCCAGCACGTGATTGTCTGCTTGCCTTTTTGTTCATAACTCCTAACTAAGAGAACATCTTGAGGTGCTATCAAGCTTTTGGGGCTGTGGTTGAACGAGACAGCTGCTGTAGCCTTTCTTCTAACCTTCACCAGGAATTCAACAATTCACTATGATCGTTTTATCTTCTGATTATTTTCTCAATTTAGCAAATTTCACAAAATAATCAAAATGCCTTTCCAAGTTTTACAGAGCCAATAAAGGCATTTATAAAATATAATATGAATCGATTTTCACATTATAACACAGAGAAAAAGAAATCCGACATTATTTTGATAAGATGAAATCAGTGGATGTTAGACATCCGTGTTTGACAAAATATGACAAACCCAACTGATTTCCCAAACAGCTGCAGAATAATAAGAATATTACTTTCATTACTACTTTCATTTGCAGCCAGAGATGCGCACACTATGTGCAAAGACTGTGGTTTAGACGCCAACAAAAACCTGACTGCCTGTCATTAGTGAAACACATTGGTCATGCCATCTCACCACTAAACCACATGATGAACATCATTTTGGGTGTGATCTTGTGGTCCCTGAAAAAGTTCAGCAGGAATGATAAGGGGAAGATATTCACAGCACGGCCAAGAAGAACCAGGACCTACAGAGGGAAAAAAACTGATGTCATTCCTGATGATCATGGGGAATGAGCAGAAACAAATTAAAATGACAACACTGGGATATCACTGAATAAAAAAAGAGAACTTACTATGCACCAGATTACAAAAGATATTTCAAATTTATGAGGGAAGCTGAAGATGGAGAGACCGAGGAAGGCAAATACGCACGTCTCTGGAGAAAGAAGTTAGGAAAGTGGTGAAAACATGTGATAAAATGACAGCAAAAGGGGGAATTGGAATGCTAATCAGGAATCTACTGACCACACATAAAGGCCACTGTGCGCAATGTCTGCTGCATAAGGATCTGGGTGACGGGAGACAGGTTGTGATGTGTGTAATGAGACATCACGATTCCCGCAAACAGGATAGACATTATTCCTGTAGGTGGAGAGAAACAGGTAGGAGTTGGAGGTCAGAGGAGTCAAATATATGAAAAACATTGTTATTTATTATGTGTATGTGTATGTATGTATGGGCTTACCAGACAATTTGATTCCCTCTGCCAGTCCGTAGGGAAGGTATGCAAAGATTATCATCATCCCAAACTCCAGTGACGGCGTCTTCCTCAGGTCAAAGTGTTTCAGAAACTGATCAGTGAGTTAGAGAATTTAAATAAGGCCAGACCAGGAAAAAAATACTCACAGACAAAGTACAAACACACACACACGCACACACACACACACACACACACACACACACACACACACACGCACACACATACACACACACATACACATAAACAGGGAATGGGGCTGGATACAAGAGCTGAGATGAGTCCAGTGAGGGTCCCCAGTGCAGCAGAACCAAAAAACATTTTAAGGAAATAACCCAGAGCTTGTAAAAAAGTCTCCCAGCCCGTTACCATAGAGTTGTCTGAGCGGGAAAAGAAACCCTCTGCTGTGCTGAAGAGAGAGAAAAAAACAAGAGGAAAGTAACAAATGAAAGCAGCGTGACACATTCTGTCTTGTAATATCTATATCTGACCCTAGAGGGCAGAAGCACTGCACTATTTGATGGTGAGGGCCGCTGCAGAGAGTGGGCACATACTCTCTATCAAATTCCTGTTGGTCTAACTGACACTGGTTGAAATAGAATAAAATTTTCCATGCAGAATTTGTACCTGAACCACAATATAGACCTGTTGACCTACAGAGCTCTGCTGTCAAATGTTGTACTTGTACAATGTGCGACATATTGGAACAGAAACTAATTTGACTGTAGGTCAACAATCGCTGAGCTGATCAAACAAGACACACAGCAAAAGGCAAAACTTCCCCAGCCAAGCATCATTCATGTGCAGTTTGCTTTCATCCATTAAATGGCTATTAATATGTGCTTCAGAAATGGTGTCCCCATGTGCAATTAGATGCTTGTAAGGTTAGGGGCTCTGCCATCTTTGAAAATTTGTTAGAAAGCTCTTCATTCAACTGCCGCGCACTGAAATTTATTAACCATTCAACCTGCTCGGTCATGAAGACACTTGAGATCACGCTACACATTTAGCTTATTTACAAAAAGGAGGCGAGATAATGAAAAAAAGTGAGCACAGATATGGAAGCTAAAATGATGAACAGTACATGAACAGGAATCCTGAAGACCGTTTCAGTCAAACTTGTCTGGCAAGTTCTGTCTATCTGAGGCAGCCAGTCAGCAGATAATAATACAAACTAGACAAACAATTCTGAGAAAGCGATACTCTGAAAAAAAAAATCTAAAGGTGTGTCCAGAAAGTTTAGTGATACCTGAAATATAAGTAACAGCCTCATGGAGTTTCATAAATGGCAGCCACTTTCACCACCTCAGTCATTGGATTTTCCATTTTGCAGAGGCTGATGACAGCCTGCTCACATCCAGTAACTTACTGTCTTAAAAAATATGTTGGTATTTCTATTCTCCTCAGCCCTTCCCACAAAAATTTAATGCATAATCTGCAAAAACCAGGTCAGGTTCAAAGGTTGGGAGATGCCTGACTTCATCACGTGATATTTAAAATTCTAAGCCACTGGTGTGTCACTGTTTGTGTGTTTAATAGGTCTACTGCACTCAAGCAAATAATTAAGCCTTGAGGACAATGTAAGTCATCACAAGAGCAGATGACTATATATTTATCTATGAAAAAAAAAAGGACTTTCTCTCTTTGATTTCCCCTCATGTAAACTGGTCAAGGCAGATGGCTCCCCTCCCTAAGCTCGGTTCTGGAAGGTTCTTCTTGTTAAAGTAGTGGGTTTTTTCTCCCCACTGGTGCAAACTTCAATATACTGGTATATTGTGAGGACTTTGCCTTACAATATAAAATGCCCTAAGATCCTGAGATGAGTGAATTTATGAATAAGCTCTGTATAAAGAAAACTGATTTGAAATGTAATTTAAAAGTTAATGAAAATGTAGTCATTATACATCATCTTTATTGTGTTATTAATGGCTTATTTTTGTCTACTGATAGTGCAGAGTTTTATGGAGGCAAACTGAACTGTAACTGCCGTGGTTGTCAGATCATGCTAGAGTTTCCTGTTTTGTCCCAGTGCATTAGATCACCCAATTAAAAAAAAAAAGAAAAAGAGCCAACACACGTAAGAGAGTATGCCGGTTTTCACAAAGGTGCCTCTTAGCCTTGTTTCACCAAAGGATGTCTAAAGTCCCATTTTGAAGTTATAATTGTAGAAAGGAGGCGGGGGCATATTTTCAGTATTGCGAGCTGGTGTTAGTGATTTTTACCTGGTTCAAAATCTGTTTGTGAGTACATTTTTCTATTTTGCACTACTAAACTCCCGGAGTTTACCCGGACTGAGCATTTTATTGCACTTCTGTGCATATATTGCTCCTGTTATCACATGTTCTTTTTTATTACTGCTCAAGCACTTCTGGTTAGATGCAATCTGCATTTCATTGCACTGTACGTGTGACAATGGAATAAACAAACTCTAATCTAATCTAATTTTTTACTATCTCCCCAGTAATTATTGTAGCTGACATTATCTAATGTTTATTCTGTGAACTTAATAGTCATTCTGTAATTTAAATACCATCTGGCCCTGCTGTTAATTTTAACTTTCCCTTCACTTCTTTCTTTATAAACTCAGTGTGAACATTGGTTTTTCTTTCAAAATGGAGAAAAAAATGTTAAGCTTATTTTGGCATCAATAACATAATTAAATTAAAATAAATCCATCAGCAGAGCTGCAATCCAGTAAATGCTGTACTGGGATGTCAGGTAAAAGCAGGTACAGCTATTCTGATCCCTCTTTATAGTCAACATTTGTTTAATTTATTCTAACTGGTACTTGTAAATCATCCTGAGCTAACTAATGGCAGTCTATGCCTGTAACATACAAACAGATGCACAGAAAACTATCACTGGATTATCCTGAAATAGAAGAAAACCTAAAAATGTAGCAATTTTTATGTTCTGAATCATGTGCTTTTACTGAATTTCTATGAGCATTTTATTTGCTTTCTCTATTAAATCTCTATTACAGACCACAAAATGCCCCAAGAAATATTTTAGCCCCCACCTCTCTAGTTTAATGAACCTTAATGAGGAGATCACAGTCAAGCCAGTTGGGCATACTAATATGATTTCATATTAAATAACTTTTGCTACATTTACGCATGGTGTCCAATCCACTCCAGCATTTTAGGACACTGACACTTTTGGAAATGCTGCTGACCCATTTTAGTCAGAAATATCTGGGACTGAGTCTTAGACCCCTGTCACACTGATGCAAAGAATCCTGCGGAGTGCGGCGGACAAGCGATCGCAAACAATCCGGAGAAATTCATGCGGATGGAAAATGTAAACAATCAATAGCATGCACATTGCATGGACTGTACGACCTGATGGCGTGTGATGTGTGCAGATCGCAGAAAATTGTGTGGAGAGGAGGCGGGCGTGCACGTGCAGATTTCAGATGTGGCAGGAGAGCTATTCAATTCAGTTCAATTCAATTTTATTTATATAGTGCCAAATCAAAACAAACAGTCACCTCAAGGCACCTTGTATTGTAGGTAAAGACCCTACAATAATACAGAGAAAACCCAACAGTCAAAGCGACCCCCTATGAGCAAGATTTGGCAACAGTGTGAAGGAAAAACTCCCTTTTAACAGGAAGAAACATCCGGCAGAACCGGGCTCAGGGAGGGGCAGTCATCTGTTGTGACCGGTTGGGGCTGAGAGACAGGACAAAAGACATGCTTTGGAAGAGAGACAGAGATTAATAATAATTATTGATTAAATACAGAGTGAAGTATAAACAGATTAAATAAGGTGAATGAAAAGAAACAGTGCATTATGGGAATCCTCCAGCAGCCTAGGTCTATAGCAGCATAACTAAGGGATGGCTCAGGGTCACCTCAACCCACAGAGCTATTAAAAGGGCCGCGCCCAGGCTAAAGTATTTTCACCATTTTTATGAAACCTGCTTTATCCGCCACCTTCAGCCTAACTATGCTGCAGACTGAACACATGCATTACGGAACCATCATGTGCACTGGGGACTGCAAACTCAACAAGCGCTCATTGTGTGTGTTCCTGTCCACAATGGTGTGCAGCCAAAAATAAGGCAGCACCTAATTTTTGAAAACTCGTTCTGTGGACACTGGTTGACATCTGCAGAGCATTGCGTACTATTGGGCCCGCAGCCCCCCGCTGCTGATTTTGCATCAGTGTGACGCAGGTTACAGTGTGTGTTTTGGAAGCAGATACTCACGTTTACTACTTTGTCATATTTTGATTTGTCAAGCCCCTATTACTTTCCCGGAAGAAAAATATTAACTCAACCTTGATTAACAATGTTTAATTCAACATGGTAAAGAACTGCAGGCACTGCTGAAATTGCTGTCTACGCTAGCAGGTGCTATTGCTCAAATTCTGCATTTTATCATAGCTAGTAGTGCCTTCATGTAAAGGAGGCATGCCCAGAGTATAGGAACAGTCATGTGATGGACTTTTTAGACATGTTAATGTGCAACTATTACTAGATGGATCCAGACAGAATTCATGTAAAAAGCTGTTTTAATATGAAAACTGAAGTTTAGATTTAACCTCAGTTTCTTTAAGATTTTAAGAAGTGATATGGTGTCCTCCATCTAATCGTTGCATAACATTTAATGCAGATTCTTTGCATGGTGACCTTAGGCCCGCTGTTTGTGAAAGACTGTATAAATGTAAATGTGTCAATGTGTGCAATGCAGAACATACAAGTCATGAAGGAGTGTCCTTACTTAGTGAGGACAATGGAGACAGCATCGTTGAGAATGCTTTCACCAAACACCAGCATATTGAGGACTGGGTCCACGTTGAGAGCATTAAATATGGCGATGGTAGCTACAGGGTCCACAGCTGAGATCAGCGAGCCAAAGGCAAAGCTACAGCAAGGTAGAATGATAAAGACAGAAAGATAAAAGATTAACAAAAGATACTTTTACAGGCATGGATACACTTAATTCATACAAGAAATTAAGATACAAACAAATAGTGAAGGAAGTGAAGGAAGAAAAACATTTGGCCACATAGAGTGGTTAAAAACATTCTGGAAAAGAAAAGAAAAGCAACAAAAACTGCTGAAATCTGTGTAGGCAGAAATAGGTGCAAAAATACAGGGCTGTATGGAGACTTTCCCTCAGAAAATTGATTGAGTTCTTTTGTAGCCCACGCTCTAAAAATCACCCAAATGTAAAAACTGCTGGGTCGTTTCTCATAAATTCAGTCAAAAACACCTGGAATAAGTAGGCAAAAGTTCTGCTGGAATGCAACCCTTGTTAAACCCACATGAGTGTCAAGTAACATGCTGTGTTGGCATCAGTTATGCCTCTGGCAGGTGGATTATCCTGCTGTCTCAGAACTCCCTAACAGACAAACCCTTCAGTTAGAGAGTGCTTAGTTCAAAGGGCATCAATAAGAATAGAATAAAATATAATACTACCATCCATTTTCCATTGAAGTAATTTTGTATAGAAAAACAATTTATACCTCAAGCAAAAATGTTAAATCCCTAGGGCTCAGTTCTCCAAACATGGGTTAAGCCTAGTCCCAGACTAAAAGAAAAAGTCCACATAAAGATCTCCATTAAAAAATTAATTATTAGTCTAAGACTAGGCTTAACATACATCTGGCAAACATCGGACTCAGACCATTTGGGGGGGAAATTCCATTACAGTGACGTATGCAAGTTCTTGTTAAATTTGTAAGCAAAACTCACCTATCAGTCATGGTCATCTTATAGATAACATCAGCCTGAGGGGAAATGCATTTCAAAACAAAGAGAAACACACTGTTAAGCTGCAAGAACATCTGATTGAGTCATTATCAACACAGTGGCAAAGATTTTTTACAATAAGTAAGTGATAATGGTGATGATTTTTTCTGACCATATCAGTTTAAACATTTCTAACATTACTAAACATTACTAATAAAATCAAGGAAGAACACCGAAAATATTTTATCGCAAAGGTCACGTGCTCTGTCCTGTCGAGGACACCTGATGATTACTAAAAACCTCACCTGGCCAAGGAAATAGATACCCCCTCCAACTATGAAGGCAGAGATAGCTGTGCCAATCACAGCAAAGAGGGTAATGGAGCCAATGTTCTGGAAGAAGTTACCCTGAAAATCCAAGAACACAAGGCTTAAGTATTACATGATGCCAGCATTAAAATAATAGCATAATTTCACAGAGTGAAAAAAAAATGCTGTAAAAAAACTAAAAAGGCTGTTACTTTTTTAATCCTGTTTGATGGGAGTTTGATAAATAAAATATTATGAAACACTTTACATTTCCGTCCTGATAAACTTTAGTTATAACAAGAAATCAAAAACAATGAAACACAAAACACACAGAGAACAAAAACCAGTGAACAAAACAGAAAACACAAATAGGCGACCTGCTTAAACTTCTGTCATATCTTAGTGTGTATTCATTGTATTTTTTAGTGTAATACACATACTAAAAAAGGCTTCAGCTTATCATTTGGTTTTTCAGTCTTTTGGTCACATGAATTTTGCCTGTGATTCTTATTTCGGCATACCTAGACACTAGTTAGGTCATTTATAAATGTACATTTTGGCTTTTACTGTTCCTGCTGAGAACATGGGGGTCTTAGTTGTGTAAATACAGCTTCATGCACACATACTTCGTACCTTATGTAAAGAGTATCCAGATTCAAAGATGATTGGCGGAAGAAGCAAAAGGAAGAACATGTTGGGTCGGAACATTTCCTCTTCCTTTTAGAAAAAGAAAAAGTTAGTTTCAAGCTCAAATTCAAATGCTAAATAAACACAGCTGAGAGGCAACAAAGTACTGCCTCTGACCTTGGTTTAGAGTTAACGCTGTACAAGGACAACTGGAAGTCTCACTAATGTAAAGTGGGAAATGTGTAAGCATTCACACATACTTTCAGATTTAATTAAATGATTTAAGTTTTTTTTTTTTAAAGGAACTGTAGCTCATGCTATACAATGAAAAGGAGAACTTAAGTCAATAAATAATTCGTACTGTGTTGTTATACATTCTAACTTCTTTAACCTAAACCGGAATCCTTATCAGTACAATCAAAAACACTAATGCACTAAGTATGGCCGTGTCAGCAAATAATAAAACATGGTCTTGTGGTTTTTATGCATTCAGCAAATACTCCATGCTATTCATCTGACACATGAAAGCCAGTTCAGTGACCATCAGCTGACCTAATGAGTCATGGAGAAGGGGAAAGGTTGAGGTGGGGGAGGTTACAGTCCTTTATCTGACAAAACTAATTTGGATGTCAACTCCAAGACAACAAGCACCCACACACACACACACACACACACACACACCTATCAGGTATTTGGCTAGGACCGCCTCCCTGCCTCAAGATTCCATGGAAGCCTTGAAACACGTTCACTTCAACATGCTGCAGACAGGCACAGACACTCAAATGTGCTTTTCATCTCTGAGCCTCTCATTCATTCTCTCTCACACACACACACACACACACACACACTCCCAGGGACCTTAGCTCTCTGATTATTTCAGCAAAATAATGCCATCATTGTTGCTTCTCAGCAAAATGGGCCAGCATCCAAGATCAGGCACAGGCATCATGTGCCCATGCCTTACGCTCTAACTGCCAATGTGTCTGTGCATGATGCACCATGTGTTCTTGTGTTAGCCAAAGTGTGTGTGCACGGATGTGTTCTTTGCATAAGCCATTTTAAAATGCAAAAGTCAATATGTAGTGTGTATTAGTGAATGTCGATGCAGAAGTTGGTCAGTTATAGTGAGTGGTTGACACTACAGTTGTTTCTGTTAGAAAGTCTGAAAAAGGCAGGACCATATTTACACCACCCAGTCAACAATATCACTCTTTGTATTATAAAAGCCAGTCATGACAGCTGGTTGAGCCTGAATTTCAATCTCAACAGCCCCAGAAGCAGATGGGGATTTAGACAGTTATTTCCACATTTGATGTGTGTTTTCTAAAATGTATTGCAACACTTTCGCAATCCCTGACAGTTTAATTGCACCCTGGACTTTTATATTTTTCTCACATAAAAATGTTAATCCACAACCCCCAAATTAACTAACTAAAGGTTATAAAACTGTTAGAACTAGCAGTTTAACATATGACAGAATAAATTGTTGCATAATTTCAGATTTTTTTTCTTTGGAACTAATTAATCCAAATTAAAAGAGTATAACAGGATTGATACAAGGCAGAACCACAGAGCAAAAAAAAAAAAAATGGCAGATGATAAATTTCCCAATATCAACAAAACCATGGCTACAAGCATAGAGGGTCAAGCACAGAGGACAGTGTGGAGAGGATGTACTGTATGCTGGTACTTAAAGGCTATGCCCTTGTTCACTTTGGTTTTTAATACATTCAAATTTCAGGAAAAGTAGACCAACTCTTGCTTCCAGGTTACCAGTATCTCTTGTCGTTTAGCTCAAGCAGAAGTCTTCAGAGCAAGTGGTCAGGAATGAATATTAACACCTGAGACACATGAAAGTATGTAGTAATCTGCCACTGTACTCCTGAGACATAAACACACAGGGTTTGTTTGACGCAAATAAAAATGCCTGCTGGAAAGACTGAATGCACCCACAGAGACTGCTTTAAGGTTGAGAGAAACTATGGGTCAAATATGTATCAATTAACAAGGCAATTACTTTTTAGATTAAGAAATCAGTTGTTTTATGAATAATATGTCAGAACAGCTGAGAGTCCAAGAGGACTTGTTGGATTGTTTTTGCTGCAGGTGTTTACAAGATTTTGAAATGAATTATAAAAAAACATTGGGAAAGGAGAAATCATTGCATTTTAGAAGTTAGGCGCAAACAAATGTTGGGGATTACAATCCCACTGGCTGGCAAAGCACCAGACTTTAGGCACGATAGCACTGCAATGACCTCCTGAAACTATGGGGAAAGTTATGGACTGATCAGGAGTAATGAGATTTCAGAAACACTGGTATTAGTAGACATCAGAGAAATCTATGCTGTAAGAGAAGGAGAGATGAAATGGATAAAACCAGAAAGCTGACGATGGGTATACTCTGGAGAAGAGCTGATACAGAGCTTGAACTAAATGACAAAAGATGAATACCAAAGATGAAGGGAACACAGTTAAAAGAGAGTTGAGACACAGCAAAAATAAATAAATAAATAAATAAATATGAGTGCAGATGTTGAAGAGACCTTCATTTAGAGTATAGTGTCCCTGGAGGCTTGATTTTCACAACCGGTCAAATCCCCACATTAAAAAAAGAAAAGAAAAAAAGCCCCTAAAACCACAATTAAAACTTCTCTCATTTTGTCGCTCTCTCTCTCCATGGCGTGGGAGACATCTATTAAAATATATGCTGCCCTTTGGGTCTAAAACACACCACTGCAGCCACTGGAGCAAAGTGATGTGTCTAGATAGGACAGTACTGAAAAGCTTAACCAGAGAGAGGTCTTATTTGGAGTACAAATATTCCTGTTTCTCTCGCTGTTTTGCCTATGAGACAAATTGCTGCCAGTGTGTTACTTTATACCAGCATGCTACTTCCTCAATCTGTGTCAGAGCACAGGGGAGAGGCGGGCAGATGAGAGTAACTATCAGGGAAAAGCAGTGATGAGTACTAAAAAAACACATGAGGGAAAAGCCTCTATTTGTGTGCTGCATTGTAGGGAGTGGGCTGAATATAGAAAGCTTGGTAGTCAAAAGCAAAGACAGCAGATTGGTCGTAAAAAGGAAAGGGCAAATCCAGCAATAACAGGATGCTGCTGCCTGAGGGGAGTTGTATACCCTTCAGGCAGGGTATAGGGCAGTCCTCCAGCTCCAGGCTGGTGAGATTAACCAAGTGGGTCAGCTGTTCTAGTTGGAGGAGATGGCGCCAGCCTTACAGGCAGCTACCAAAAGATAAGACAAGATGAGATGAGATAAGATAAGATGCCTTTATTAGTCCCACAGTTGGGAAATTCATTTTGCTACAGTAGCAGAGTGGACAGAGCAGGAATAAATAGATAACTAGACGCACTTTTGACTGGTACTGTACACATATGTAAATATTACACAATAATACAGTTGACTAGTAGCAGCAAAGCAGAATGTTTCATTAATAACAGCAAGTATTGAGTACTGCACATTGAGATATGAACAAACCCCAGTGTATGCCTGTGTGTATTCACATTTGTACATTCACTGCTGTTGTACATTGTAGAGTCTGACAGCAGCTGGAAGGAAATACACTGATCAGGGAGAAGACGATAGAAGGTAGAAGAAGAGATGCCTTCTATTTACAGTAAAAATGTACAATTTCAGAAGAGTTGCAATTAAAAAAATAAATAAATAAATAAACCATGCTCACAGAACCCCAGTTTTGCCACTGGCAATCTTACTCCAAACAGGTTTTATGATGCATCTTAGAGGCTTTTTAAAAAAACAAATAGGTCAGACATAATAGATTTTCATCATGGCCTAGGTCTTTTGAGGTCTCAAATGGGCTATAAACCACTTAGCATATCCATGCTCCTACAAAGAAGCAGCTGCAAGCCACAGTGTAATTCATATTGTTTTACTACTACTGAAGCCATTACCCCCTATACATGGACAGGACAGCAGGCTTGTTTGCTGCAAAATACACACAAATACAGAGATAGCAGTCTAGAGATTCATGGGACACGGGCAATGTGGGGAAAGGGGCTCCAGGGGCTCTGGTTACTAATGCAGATGACTCAGCAATACCCTGGGGCTCCCAAGCTTTAAACAAAACAATGGGACCCTGTGTGCAAGAAACACTAACATAACCTGTCCTTTTTTTTCCTGGTTCCCCGCCACTCCGGATATCTTTCTGTGTCTACCGCTCTTGTTCACTTGTTCTCTCACTCACTGGCAGAGAACAAGGAATGTTAATTAAAGGCTGTGAGAACCGCAAAGAAAAAATGAAGGACTCGTGTGTGTGTGTGTGTGTGTATGTGTGCATATGTGGGGGGGGTATCAAACAAAGAATGGTGTGTGTCACTGCAGGTCAATAACAAAGTCAGTGAGAAACAGTGACATGAGACGTGACAAAAACAGTGACCAGTAAAAGAATGAACGAGGGAACAAAAAGAAAGACAAAGGAAGGGGAGATGAAAAAAAACTCACAGCACATATGTTTGCGCTAGCGTGGGTGGGGGTTTTCCAAGGAATCTGCAGTAGTCATACAAGAACTAGGAAAATCTGGTACAAGTTACAGGACTGTGTACTGCGTGAGAATGCAGTTACACTTAATGTGTTCCATTACTGTATCTATCCAGAGTTTAAAAGGGCAAAGGTTTTACAGAATGCCTGTGCATATTTATTTGTGCGTTTGGGGAAATGAAACCATTTCACTCCATGCTAAGCAGATCAAACAAAACCAAAAACCAGAAATTTAGAAGTTTTGGAGCAGTGCAGTGTGGACACAACAAAAGTAGCTGTGGATAAGCTGTGGATGTATATTTGTGTGTTTGGTGTGTAGAGGCATGTGATTATTTTACATAACGCTGAACTAATAAAAGTAAAATAAGGAACTGAAATTATGAATTTGGGCTAAGTGCAGTGTGGACACAAGAAAAGAAGCTGTGAGTGAGCGTGTTAACACTGAGTAAAACTTTACCTTCCAGTTGGCCAATTCCTGAAACTCAATGATCTTAATGAAGCCTCCCATTAGAATCCCTGGAAAGAGTAAGGAAACAGAAATAACACAAGTGATTAAAAAAAAGAAAGAAAGAAAAAGAAGTACTTTGTGAAAATCATGCTACAACTGAAATACAAATGGAGTTTGAACCTGAGGTAAAGTGCTATTTAATTGTTGAAATAAATAAATGCCTGGCAAATGTCCACCACAGTTCAAAGATAAATTGTTAAAAAGAGCTATTGTTACACGTTTGTCTTTAAGAAAGTCCCGTTGGGGCTTGAGCTCTCTTCCTACACAACCCAGCAGAACATTAATTAAAAGGGTGAGAAAACACAAAGCTTTGTAAAGAGCAGAGAAAAGGAGATAGATAAGATGAAGACAGAAATTAAACAAGTCTCAAAGATTGTTTGTAAGATCCAGATATACTGACAGATGGAGAGCAATAGTGCAGAGGAAGACATAAAATGAGAAGATGGGAGAAAGGAAGTGATGAGGAAGGAAAAGCAGTCTTTCCTGATTTGTAAGCAGTGTTATCTCTCTTCAACAGAGTCCCCTGTGACAAGGCCTGCCTTATATAGAGCAAGCAGGTCGTGGAAAAGCAAAAGGCCTTCAGGGTCAAGACAGATGTGTGTCACTGTGAGTATAACTGCACAAGCATGTGGGGAGGGGGGGGGAGTGGATTGGGAGAATTGACCTTAACCGACCTCACAGAGGAAGCAAAGCTGTACCTCAGGAAGGAGTTTTTTTTTATTTTTTTTGAAGTACTTAAATATTGAGTAAGGCTGCCAATTGCCCCACTGGGTTAGTGTTTGCTCATCTTAAAATGCACAGACAACCTAAGGGAAACATGGTGTTTTCATTAGGTTGTCTGCCATTCCTTTAATTTTTTTTTTGTGCTATACAGATAAAAATTGGGTCTGTATGTGTGTATAAAATATATGCCTAAAATATGTAGTCCTGTAAAAAACTAAGTACACACTTACTGCTTCCATAAGACCTAAGAGGGTAAGTAGCAGCCAGCTGTTGCTAAGTGATTATCAGCAAGTGCGAGCACCTCTGCAAAAACAGACGTCTTGAGTGTTTATCCATGCATTACAGCTCAGACTCTACAGGCCTCAGTCAGCATGTTAGAGAAGGACTGAACAAGTACAGCTTGTTTGGAAACATTGCCAGAAGAAAGCCACTTCTCTTTAAAAATGATTTGGGTTTATTTTGCAACCACAGGATAGGGGTATGTTGCTGTCATTAAGTCAACCATGAACTCCTCAGCATGCCAAAGTATTCTAGAGTCAAATGTGAGACCATCTGTGCAACAGCTAAAGCTTAGCTAAAATTGGGTCGTGTCACAGGACAATGATCCCAAACACAGCAGCAAATCTACAACAGAATGGCTGAAAAAGAATCAAAGTGTTGATGCCTTGGTGCAGTTCATCCACTGTCTGAAATAAGCCCTTTTTGCTCTTCTCCCTTTAAGGCCAGAAAAGCTTAATTTTTCTGCTTTAATTACTTTGACATGGACAAATGTATTATAATGATCGAATTTTATTATGATGCCAAACACCTTTAAAGGATAAAAAAAATAAATAAATAAATAAAAAAAAGCACAAACACACATTTGATAGAGAGGCCAAAGTCTAAATCATAAGTCCTGGAATGAAGTTCATTAAGTTAACCCTCAAAATCAGTCTCAAATTTAATGTGTTGTATTTCAAAAAGTTTTATTAGAGACCTTTTAAGTACACGTTGTGGACTCATTCCTGTGCTGACGAAGATTTTACATAAGCAGTACTTACCTAAGGACACAACAGCCACACTCTCTGGGAGAAAATGCAGCTTGAACTTGATAAGCAGGTGCACCAATATGATGCAGATACCTGGGGGAAAATATCACTAAATGTATAATTGGGATACATCCATCTATGTTCATAAAATCATGCTGTCCCCCAAATATTAGTGTTATATTTTCTCAGGCTGACTTCCTTCCAATAACTAACTAGATGGAGATGTCTTTGAAAGACACACAGTAACACACTATACTGCCAAAAGTATTCACTCATCGATCCAAATCATTGAATTCAGGTGTTCCAATCACTTCCATGGCCACAGGTGTATAAAACCAAACACCTAGGCATGCAGACTGCTTCTACAAACATTTGTGAAAGAATGGTTCGGTCTCAGGAACTCAGTGAATTCCAGCATGGTACTGCCATAAGATGCCACCTGCGAAACAAGCCAAGTCATGAAATTTCCTCACAACTAAATATTCCAGTCAACTGTTAGTGATATTATAATGAAGAAGGAGTGTTTGGAAATGACAGCAACTCAGCCATAAAGTAGTAGCCCACATAAAACGAGGGAGCAGGGTCAGCAGATGCTGAGGCGTATAGTGCGCAGAGGTTGCCAACTTTCTGCAGTCAATTGCTACAGACCTCCAAACTTCATGTGGCCTTTGGATTAGCTCAGGAACAGTGAGTAGAGAGCTTCATGGAATGGGTTTCCATGGCTGAGCATCCTTATCCAAGCCTTACATCACCATGGACAATGCAAAGCATTAGCTGGAGTGGTGTAAAGCACGCCACCACTAGACTCTAGAGCAGTGGAGACACGTTCTCTGGAGTGACAAATCACGCTTCCCCCGTCTGGCAACCTGATGGACGAGTCTGGGTTTGGTGGTTGCCAGAAGAAAGGTGCTTGTCTGACTGCATTGTGCCAAGTGTAAAGTTTGGTAGAGGGGGGATTATGGTGTGGGGTTGTTTTTCAGGAGTTGGGCTTGGCCCCTTAGTTCCAGTGAAAAGAATTCTTAATACTTCAGCATACCAAGACATTTTGGACAATTTCATGCTCCCAACTTTGTGGGAGCAGTTTGGGGATGGTCCCTTCCTATTCCAACATGGCTGCGCAGCAGTGCATAAAGCCATGGATGAGTGAGTTTAGCATGGAAGAACTTGACTGGCCTCAACCCAATAGAACACATTTGGGATGAATTAGAGTCGCGTTCTCATCCAACATCAGCGTCTGACCCTCACAAATGCGCTTTTCATAAACACACTCCTAAACATCGTGGAAAGCTTTTCCATAAGAGTTAATGTTGTTAAAGCTGCAAAGGCCGACATCATATTAAACCCTATGCATTAAGAATGTGATGTCACTCAAGTTTATATGGATGTAAAGGAAGACGAGTGAATACTTTTGGCAATATAATGTATGTAGCTTTTTAATTTCTTCTAATTATAGGACTAAATACAGCTTGAAATCACATTGCTGTAACCAAAGAATTGTTAAAACAAGGTCATATACACTTGATCCACATGATTAAAATTACAAATCAGGTGTAGTAGTTCTCAGACTGAACAATAAAATATAATTATATCCAAATTAGCTCTGACAATGCTATCAGAAAATACGTAAATAAACACACATGCAAAGTAGCATAATAATGACGACACAAACAGTGGCATCAAGGAAAAGTCTTGCAGATGAGATAACTGTGAGATGTAGTGTTTGCAACACTGAATCCAGCAGATTAATTCATCAAATCTGAACTGTTCTCTTGTAGGGGAGATTTTCAATTCAGGACAAATTAACACACGCAGCATTTTGAAAGGCAATTTTACATAATTTTCAAGTATGTGGGTTCTAAACTCTGAGATGCTTTTTTTTTCTTCCATTTACTGACCACCTACTTTTGAAAAATGTTTTCTAAAGTTGTTTTCCTTTTATCCTTTAGTTTTGCGTTAATGACTAAAATTATATGCTACCGCAAAGTAAAGGGGTCTAAATAGTAAGTATATGCATCATTCATGATATTATCTTGGTCTATAATCTTAAAGTGGGAAAGTGGACTAATGTGCATAATGGGTACTTCATGTGTCTGAAGAAGTACTTCATAACCATTCCATGTGTAACCACATCCTTTCTTCTATGCATTGGCATCATCCTAGATCACCATCTGCAAACTTGATTTAGTAAAACACTAAATTGGCCCTCCATTATTAGGAGTACGAGATGAGTTACCCATGCTTTGTTAACCACAACAAGCATATTTCCTACTGTAAAACCATTTACTCCTTTCTTTCTTTCTCTCCTGTTTGGTCAGACACGCTATAGACTACAGTCCTCATAGAAAACAATTCCACGGGAGTTCATGCTGGAAGTAAAATACTGTACAGACAATATGGAGTCAGACTGATTTAGATAGGTGAATAAACACTAACCAATAACAAGTAGGCTGAAGAATATAGTCATCCCACTGGACTGCTCTTCTTCTTGAGCCTTAACCCCTGTCTGCACTGGCAGAATGGGCTTGACTGTTGGAGGTGTTGGGGTAGTTGGCTTGACAGTAGTTGTTGTTGAGTGAAGGGTGCCATTGCTGTAGTCTTCAGTGGTGTCATTGGAGTTACTGCAGGGCAACAGGGAAGAGTAGAGTTGTTAATTATGGCAATATGCCTCACCTACTTCCCATGTTTAAACAGGGACCATTTTAATTTAGACTTCAAGTTAGGCAAAGCTGACTAGAGCACATAAAACCATTATATCTGACCCAGATGGAAGGCAGTTTGTTTTGATTGGATTATGTTTGTCTATGTACTTATAGACGTGTAATATTAACAATATAAATATTTATTTGGCTTCCACACAACAAGATTAATTTGACTGATACCGTGTATTTGATATAGATAATGCAGTAAAATTACGACTGAAATTACTTCCAGTTAGGTACAATGAGCCAAGTTATTCCCGAGAGAGTACTGAAATTAGTATTCGCTGTTTCTGACCTGACCGACGGTCCATCCTTCTGTAGATCGTCTGAATCGAGATTATGTTTAGTTTCATGATTTTTTAATGTCTGGTCTTCTTCGGCTATAGTATCATCCTGTCGTTTGACATTTCCTCCATCGTCATCTCTCTCGTGCAGGGCCACTGAGTTTTCTGTCTCTGCTCGCGCTGACACGCAAAAACTTAACAGCAAAAAGGACAGCAACAAGCCTTTAGGACTAAGGCCTTTCATTCTCAACCGACTTTGTTTCAAACATGAAAACAACGTTTTGTAATAATTTTTTTTTTAAAAAAGACCGTGCTGTCTCAAGTCTACTGCTCCCATTTATGTTGACATTACGGCTATACTTCCGGGTAAATCTTTTGCTGGGAGTTGTAGTTTTTAGCTACATTGCAAGGGGGGCATTAAAGAAAGGGCAGGGAACACCTGAGGCGGTTGATGCGGTTTTTGTTTATAAAAAAAACAATAGGCATATATTTTTGTCTTCTGGATAATTCAGCTTTCTTTTGCGCATATGAAATGTCGTTTGCAGTTCTTGTATGTTCAATTTCCCATGAGCCGTTGCAGGGTAGCCACCCTTCGTCTTGGTGCTTCATGGATATTGTAGTTTTAGTATATAATGCATACCAGATGTGCATTATATAACACTAAAACACCTTCTACCTTGTACCGAGTAACGTTAGATGATGGCGAAGATTGGGAAATATATAGGCTGTCTGTAAACTAAAATGAAAATAATACAGATGTTGCCCACATATCTAATGAAGCCCTGCACTTTAAATCCACACACTGGAGCTTCTATGGGTTGTAAATAGTATTGTATTTGTGGCTATGACTGCGTTCATGTGTACACATGGAGTGGACAGCCATTGTTTATCCGCACATAGATACATTAAGTGATTCTGTTTTATCCCAGTTTTGCTAATAAATTAGCCAGCAGTTACTAAATATAACTTTAAATTGTGGCGAAAGCATTAGGCGCATCATTATATATCACAGACCATAAAACTATAACAACGTTGCAACGGCTATCGAAGCATGTATGTTATTCGAATTTTTGGTCGCAAGGGTTTACGTGATTTAACGTCGGGCCGTACCTGTGTGCTAGGCCAACGCTGCGCCGCTGTGAACGCCCACTTCAGCTATTGCTCTTTTTTTCCTTTTTTTTTTCTTTTTGCGGAGGGACCGCTCCATTCATAGGGTTGGGCAGGCAGGAGTGGCAACACCATCGGCGACTAGCGTGGAACCCAGATAATGGTCTCACACTGAGAATAATACCGCGCTGTCATTATTTTCTTTATACATCGGGCCTACCGTGAAACTGAACCGAAACATCACCTCAGTAATGGAATTTGTGTATATTGGCTGAATATTGGAGGTCCTATACTTGACCTGCCGCGGAAACACACGGACTTCCTAGACGCCTGACTCACAGCTGCCGCAGCCCCACTCTGCTCGGCTCATTTAACCCAGACCGTCACCGGACCGCTGGCTCTAGCATCTGGATACGTCGGAACGGGTCTGCCATCGTTTCAGAAACACGAACGTGCCTGTGTGTGCTTTTGTTGCCTGTATAATGCCGACACATTTGCGGTTCCGGAGAAGGTCATTCCTTGGGCTTTTATTCCTTTTTTCACTGTCCACCTCGGCGCTATATTTCATCTACTCCGCCCCCGGAATCGGTAAGTGAAGTCAAATTAATGATTTTTTCCACATTCTCAGTGATGAGCCTGTAGTGAGATTATTTGCACGGGCTGTTAGGTCATGTGTGATAGCTCGGCTGAGAAAAGACGTTGCCATGCGTCTGTGCTCATCTTCCGATCAGTGATGATACCCATCTGGATGCTGGAGCTCAGTCCTATAATATCCACGTACCTGGCCACCATAATGATAGTATCGTTGTTGAGCATGGCTATTATATTCATCCCGATGCTAGCAGGCCTAACGGCTATCATTACTGCTCATCGTAATGTCTGGGACCACAGGGGAAAAATTGTGGTATTTTGGCCCTCATTCCAGATATCCTGATGCCATCAATAGAATTACCAAAGCTGACTCATACGAATTTCACGTCTCTCTCTTTTTCTTTCTTTCTTATTCTTTTTTTTTTTTTTGGCAGACCAAGGGTTATTTTATGAATCTTGGATACATGAGCATAAATGATGAGCCTAAATGTTGTGGTGTCAACTGAAGCACAGGGATCACTTACAAGCGAGTCATTCCTAGATCATATGCCGCCCGTTAAGTCACACGCAGTTGTGTAATATCACATGTCCTAAATGCCTCCTATAATTAATTCATTAACGTTTCTTATTATCGCCACCCTTCTCTTGTTCTATTACTCTGTGTGTTTAACTGTGGGTGGACATGTTTGTCACCTCAGTATCTCACACATCCTTTTTAGGGCCTTCTAGCTTAAACCGTGGCCTGTTCATCCTATCAGGCTGGACAACTAGACATGCTACTTTGATCTTCATTATCCATGTTATGGAATAACATCTACCACATTTCACTTCATTCGTCAGGGTTTATCTTGATATTTACTAATAAAATATTAACTTTTGCAAACGCTGACAAATTAGATGAGATGACTTTACTGCCACTATATATGGTAATCCGGTGAAATTGCAGGTGCTCTTGCAGTGACTTAAAAAACACATTACTTGCATCCATACATGCTCCCAGTCATATGCACAGTCAATTTCAGCTGATCATAAAACCATACAACATAGAAAGGACAGAACAAGGCAATGTGAAATAACACACAATATGTAAATAAGGAGCAGCAGCATAGTTGCTATATTGTTCTATTTCAAGACATTGAGAAGAAGTTCACAGATGTTTTTGAGAAACTCAAAATTGAAAATAAAAGTTATCTGCTTTGATGTTTTGCTTTACTGGGTGGATGTCCTGCTGTTTGGGCTTAATGTGCTAGTTAAGGCTGGGCTTTCTTGAAACATGGTGAAATAGTAACTGCGTCTTTTAGAACAGTCTATACTTAGATGTCATAAAATCATCACTGAGCCAAAATAAACCCACAGAATGCTTGTATGAGCAAGACAACTATGGGTTTTCATCACCCCCCACCCCCGAAAAAATCATGATATAGAGTTCATGTCATCCAAATGTAGCCTTTCTAGAACATTAAAGAAAAAGCTTTTATTTCTTACTCACCCAAATGGATATTGATCTATTCACGCTTTTTACCAGCTTTGGACAACTTAATCAATCATCAAATCAATTCTCATATGGAGGAAACATTGCTGACAGGAATAGCCTGTGTTGGTCTGAGTAACAGAGAGCAATGATTCCTCTAAATGTGAAAATCCTTCATATAGTTGACTATTTTCTCAGGTCAAGCATTGAGCTGCACATGCTCGTATTCGTCTTCCTGGGTGTCAGCTATTGTGTGACTGTAACGGCCACATGGATTAATGGGGTTTGGTTTAGAAGCAGAACAAGAACCAGAAGCGCCAGTCTATTAATTATACATGGTAACTAGGAAAACAAGGCAGCTTTGCTGCTGTTACTAAAAGCCTCAGTTTAGTCTTTTACACTTAAGGGGAGCCTGGGTGAGCTCTGGCAGCAGACTTTAACTGGGTAATCATGTGGCGGTTTGAAAAGAGAGAATTAGTCTTATTTTTAAAATCATAAATTGTGATTACTTACTGGCAGTGATGGTGAGACTGGGCATAAACAGAAGTTTCACATCCTGTAGTCAGAGATATCTAATGAATACAGAAGAGGAGGAAATGGAGGTGGTCAGCATAAAGATCTGAAACAGTCACACATTATCATTTGATCAGAGTATCACCAACAGAGCACATGATTTTGTTTTTAAGCTCTTAGTCCTCACCATATCGTTCAAAAATAAGTTTATGAAACAGAGAAGCTTGAAAGATAAATCAAACATACAAAATGCTATTTTCTGTTGTGGATACTTTAAGTATTAAAAGCTGTGTTGGTTTGACATTTTAATGATTACCGTTTATGTCCATTTGATAAACTGTAATCACATTTTCCAGTATGAACTTCCTCCAGCTTTTGCTACCCTTTCAAGAGCAGAAGCTTACAAATGTAATTTTCAACATGATTGTCAGATGTACCACTGAGCGCTTCTCTACATTTTATGAAACTGCAAGGAAATATTTAAACTACACACCTGAGCATTTGTTCCCCATAAATGAATAAAATATATAGTGTCTGGCAGCTACACTTTTTAATGTGAACAGATTTACTGAAAGGGATCGTGGGAGGGGGCACTGCAAAGAATCATCAGAATAGTTCAGAGTATAGAGAAGAAATTACACTATTAGAAAGGGCAAGAGGATGAGGAGGGGACATGGAGAGGGGAAGATGAAAGAGATGAACTGAGCTCCTTTCCTTCTGCTGGTTTGCACATTGGGGAACCCACCCAGAACACCTGAACAGGGCTTCCTATGATACCCAGGTGGCCTCAGTGCAGCATGCCCCATTTTCACAGATTAGTCTCTCTCTCTGCCTCTTTCTCTGTGCACTTTATGCCTCTCTCAGTTTCTCTGTTGCATGTACTCATATTCACTGATACCACAGCCTCTATGAGGTCCCTGAGCATGGATGCTGACTGATGCAGACTGGGGATGCAGGGCACAGCTGGGCCTGATTGAAGCACTTTATTTAATTAAAACATACAAGGATCCCACTGGAGCAAGCGCTAGGGAAGACGCAGCCTCTGTTTGTAGGTCTGATCACCAACACACACACACCCCTCCAAATCCACGGAGAGCAAGGAAGACAAGAACCCAGGTGTTTGACTCTCCAGAGTCAAAGAGATTCACGTCACAATACATTGCCGTTTTGCCATCTGTCAAAATGGCAATGTATGGGCAAAACTCTGAAATAACATGTCCATCTTACCTTGTACCTGATTCATATCTAGGTGTGGCCTGTTGATAGTACACAGTCTTGCTAGGTGTGATTGTGTGTGTGTGTGTGTGTGTTTAATTGCTTCACAGCAACTGAAGCAATTATGTGAAGACTAATACAAAGCAAGTACACACTCAAGTTTTGTGATTACCACACATACCCTCTGTTGCACATGGAAACTTTGTCTGACCCTCGCTAACATTTTAGAATTTGTAAATGCAGACTGCCAAACCTAGTGTGAATTTGCTTAAAAAAAAAAACCTATAACAACTTCGTTTTTGTTTTGTTTTTTTAGCTGTATTCCCACAGCCTGTGTCTTTTCCTTAAGTGAAATCTGCTCAGTAAAATGATTGGCTGATTTAAAAAGAAAATTTTAGTGTCACAAATTAGGTGTGAAAAATCATTACATTTCAGCATACCTTGATATCTTTTGCAATATCCTACCACAATCTACCAATGTCTTATGTTGTGCTAATGAGGGAAAATCGCAGCTTTCATTTGCAAACGACCTATTAGCTCGCAAACCTGTTCTCCTTTCTTGAATTTCAACATTTTAATAGTTTATGGCTTCACGTTTAAATTATGTCATGTGTGTCTTGTCGTGTGTTGAAAAACCTGCATATTTGGCTACACAATTATTCACAGTAAATGTTTATGAAATTTAATTCAATTTAATTCTATTTCTTGTAGTTCACTTTCTTGCAATAGCTTCTGCAAGTGGTAATCTATTTGAAGCTGGTGACCTGATTGCATTCGGGATGTCATTCCTTGTCCGTACAGTAGTAGTACTATACTATAGTGTAACTATCTGTTAAATAAATGCTGACTGCATTCTCCCCACCCTGTCTCAAAAAAATAATTTGTGGAAACTCACAGAGGGGTCATGTTTTTAATTTTTGATAGGCTTTGTGCCCTGCCCTCACTTCACAGGCAGAACCAGCAGGGCAGGTCTGTGTTATCATGTGTTGGCCTCTTGCACTATATTTCCAAGAGAGTCATTTTCCCCCAGCAGATTTTCCATTTCCTCTGGTCACGCCCACTAAGTGTTGCATATGTGAACATATATGACTGACTCACCCGTGTGTCTGTTTGCTTGTGCAGCCACTTATTATGTTGGAAACACGTAAAAGTTTCCAACATAATAAGTGGCTGCCTTACCTTGGGAATATTTGAATCCTAATTAGGGTAAAAAATTATGGCTGTGGGAGGAAGAACGCTTGCAAAGTTAAGACAGATAATATTTTGTGATGTGGAATTTGTAAACTTTAGGGAAGTCTACATTAGGCCTGCTTGAACCTTGATGAGTAGATCTTTGTGATAACATTGTTCAAACGCAGACCAGTTTCTTAAAAGGTGTAACTCATCCATTTTGTCGAGACAGAAGACATGTTGTTTAATTTGCTGCACATTACACTTTAGTTCAGTACACTAAATTGATTTGTTCAATCTGCCCTCTGACTAATGAATAGCAGGCAGCTGGTGTCCACTATTAGAACTAAAATTCAAATCAGGACTAGCTATACTAAAAATGACTCTGGTAAGTCTTGTAAAGTTAAAGTCTATATGCAAAGGTAAAAAACATGGCTGATGGGAACCACAGAACTAAGCGTTGGCTTTACTCCAACAGAGATCTACTTGTTGTGGTAATAGTGGTGCACTGCAGTGTTAAGTGATTGTGCGTGTGTGTGTATTTAAGTGCAAGCAAGTAGAGTTGTGTCTGTGGAAAATATAGCCTAGTGTCTGTCATAATACTCGGGGCCCATTTCTGCTTGATGGGTTTGTTACTTCTGTGCTGATGCTGGCGTCTCAGTGTTGATACCTGAGCTTCTCTGGAACTCTTATAGCCATCTATCCTGGTCCTAGAGGCCCAGTGTAGTAATAGCCTCACCCCTTCCTACACCTTTCTGCTTCTCGGGGTTACTGGAATTATAATTAATTAACTTCAGGGTAATTTCCAGAAGCTAGGGAGAGGCAGAGTGAAATATTAACTCCAAGCTGCCTCAGGTGGATTTCACCGCGAATCGGAACGTATGCTGAATAGTGATAAATTATGCAGCTTAAACTTTCTAAACTGTCTTTATACAACCACAAATGAACTTCACTGATTTATTAGTAAGTAGAAAACCGTAGGAAATCCAAACATGGAAAGTTGGATGCCCAAGAGTCCAGACACTAAAATTCCTCTACTTTAAGCAGTCTGCTGTTTGACATTTTCACTGCAGTTGCCATGGTTCCCTCAGGACTTGTTCCCATCCAGGACTGACTAGTTTTTATTGTCACTGAAACCATAGAGACATGCCATCTTTGTTCCCATGATGGTCTGGGTGATAGCAAATCCCCTAGGATACAGCCATCACAGTCATTTGGGATAGAGTCAAGTCTCTTTGCTTGAGACTGTACTGTATAGATAGGACCTCTCAGTAAATGCCATTAGAACTAGTATAATAAGCCTAACTAATGTTGGACTTGGCCTGCTTTCTTTTCTTTTTTTTTTGTACCTTGTTGGGTCCGAAGAGCACTTGCCTCATTATTTCAATAAACACATACAAATTGTTATTTCTACTTCAGTATAGACCCTCTTCACTTGGGTAAATCTGCCGACTGTCTGTTAATGTCCTTGTATTGTGTGCACAGGTGAAGGACGTGTGACTCAAAACTCTGCCACTGCGAGCAGCATTAACCGAGATTAGTCTGACATAAATTGTGAATGCTTGTTACAGCATAGATACTGACCAAACTGGATTTTGAACTGGATGAACTTTTAAATACAGTCTATGGTGCAGGCAGTGCAGTGGAGACTAAAAATGAACCAGGGAAAGAAAAACAGTCATATTGGTGCATCTTTATGTATAGCTTTATATGATCTAAAAATAAGTCTGTTGTATGGTTTTAATGCATTAGATGGCACAGTAAAAAGCTTCTTGGGTCTATTGTTTTGCAAGACATCACCATCACACCAGCTGTTAAACTGATTCACAGGGAAATGTGATGTTTTAATTGTAAAGAGGCAAAAAAAGAATAAAGGTGAGGGTCCACCTGTTGCTAGCAAGGCAAATCTAATATGAAAGTGGGTGTATGCACAGTGATGAACAGTTAATTCACTTTTTAGCAGTGTTGGTTTAATAAATTATGATCAGAATCTAAATGATAGACTACTTAACTTGAATTACTTTGTATAGTTATTTCTTCTCACTCAGGTTTGCTCAGATTTAAAAATGTCTTTCTCATTTTATTTGTTATTTTGTACTTAACCCCAGCCTCATTCTGTTCCTGTTTTAGCCTTATAGTTTTTTGGGGGGTTTTTTGGACATACCTATAGACATAGCAAGCACAATCATATGCTTTTTAATCTTTTTTCTGTAAAAGAACCCCTTACCTGTCTGGATATTTGACCACAGGTGGAGGTGAGTGTAGGTGTACCAGTGCTTAAGCCTTAATTATACTGTTGTGGACATGGACAGCAAGAGACAGTACAGCAGAGTAGTCATTCCTGTTGAGCCTTGATTATACTCTGTTGTGGACAGTTGGAGACATGACAGTAGTCGTTTCTGTCATACTTCTTTGAAGTCTGCTTGAAGTCTGCCGCCTGGGATGCATGCACAGTTGGTGCATTGTAATGTAAAATCCCTGGGGACGAGTTAACGCGGTCACAAAAAATTAGCAGGCACGCAGATGTCCACGGACCCTCTCGCTCACTGTATGATGACGAAATTTCCATTACTCAGACCCAAGTGGATCCTAGCAGACTCACGGATGCAGAAAGTATAATTAAGGCCTTAGTTGGAGGGCAGTGAGTTATTTTAGAGGCTTCCTGAGGGCCTTGGTTTGAGGCACTAATCATTTATGTAACCTAATCATCTAGGGGAGAATCCCAGTCTTTGTTGACCTCGTCTGAGCCTCCCTTTGTTTTTGAGACCGTTACCGTGGTTACTTTGGTCAAATGTTTGAGGGCAGTCAAACATGCCGGTGAGGCATAATCCAATTGCACACAGTGTGTTGATGAGTGACGCACTGCTGATTCTAGGGGATCATTATCACAAGGACAGCATTGGTTTTAAACTTTGCCCACAATAACCGTTTACTGAAAAGAAATATACACTATCTAAGCCTTACGTGAAAACATGTAGAGGAAACATGTTTTCATGCAGACATTGAACTGTGTAGTTTTCCACATCTCCCATTATTTGCTTTAAGGATGTTACTTTTTTTTTTACACCTTTGACATAAGAATATATGTCTTAGTAGAATAACAATAGACCCACTGCAAACTGTCCAGTTCCATCCTTAAAAAGTAGTTACGCTTCATGCCGTGGCCACTCTTGCCCACAGCAGATTACTGCAGTTACTAGCTGTGATAATTACCTGAAAAAATCTGCTTACCTTTGCTAAATGAATCACCTGACTACACTGACTTTAAATGCTTGTGCTCTGAAACTGACACACAACCCTGTTCCTATTGTGCCACTGTTTTTCTTAGCATGACTTACCTTCTTCTTAGGATTTTCCTTCTGAGCACGATAATATTGCAATTTTTAACATTTTGCAATATGCTCAGTATCGTAGTAACATATATTCTGTCGACGGTCCTGGGCTGTGCCCAGTGTTTTGTGTTTGTTGTTTTAATGTACTGTTTCTTTTGTTAATCTCCTGACTCATGTTTGGTGATGCTGGTATCTTGTATCTGTGCTTTATGTTACCCTCTGTCCTCGTGTCAGGTTCTCGTGTCTTAGTCATGGTCCGTGTTCCACTTCCTGTTTTACTTTGGTAGTGTCTTGTTTCTTGTCCAGTGTGTTTAGTTTTCCTTCCTGTGTCTTCCTCTCAGGTGTTCCTCATGGCCTCATTACCTAGTGTGTATTTATTGTCTGCATTTTTGTCAGTTCATTGTCAGGTTATTGTTTATGTTATGGTGGAGTGTTTGTGTGTTCCTGTTTCCATGTCTCGTCCTGTTTTTGGATTATGCTCTTGGCTTAGCTTTCAAATGGATTTTGGTTTTCTTGTTTTGTAACTCAATAAATACCCTTCATAATTATTATCTGCCTACGGCATTTTGGGTCCAACTCTGCCAGACTCACCGCCCATTATGACATATTTTATCTCTTCATCGTGGCACCTTTTAGTGAGTGGGATATATTGGGGAGCAAGTGACCATTTTGTCCTCAAAGTTGATGTGTTAGAAGCAGCTACCTAATCTTTGTTGCAGACCATGTATACTCTCTCATGGAAACAATGTTCCCTGATGGCTGTGGCCTCTTTCAGCAGGATAATGCGCCCTGCCAAAAAACAAAAATGGTTCAGGAATGGTTTGAGGAGCACAACAATGAATTTGGGGTGTTGACTTGACCTCCAAATTCCTCAGATCTCAATCCACTCGAGCATTTGTGGGATATGCTGGACAGACAAGTCTGATCCATGGAGGCCCCACCTCGCACCTTACAGCACATAAAGGATCTGTTGCTTAGATCTTGATGCAGATACAATAGCACACCTTCAGGGGGGCTAGTGAGGTCCATGACTTGACAGGTCAGGGCTGTTTTGGCAGCAAACGGGGGACCAACACAATATAAGGCAGGTTGTCATAATGTTATGCTTGATCAATGTATGTTCTCAAAGTTAAACTTTGTCAATATCCGTTTTATTCAATTGGATAAAGGTATCTCATTTCAGTTTGTTGTTTTTTTTTGCTGCGAAATTAGATTATCAAGCATACAAAGACGGTCAAACCTGGCATAAATGCTGCCATAAGACAGATTCAGTCCACTATGAGCCTGATAGCCTCAAAAGTGATAGTGGGCCCTCTGGGCAATCATTTAGTCACCACAAGTTGTAATTGGTTGCAGAATGTGAAAAAATTCAATATATTTCCCACCCCTGAGGGCAACTTGGATGATTCAATTCATAATATTGAAGAGGTCCAGGTAACTAAAACTCTAATAAGTCCTCTTACACCAAATGTGGGAACACTATGGTGATTATGCCTATGCGCTGCTGGTGAAAGTATTGCAATATTTATATATTTGTGATATTAAAAAGTGTGCATCTCTGGGAACCTATCTGGAAAAACTAAATCTTTCTTAGGTTACTGGTGGAGCAAACCAAACATTTCCAGCATTATATTAAAAGCATTTAACTGACATGAGCTGACTTGCAGTGTATTATGAAGCATTTTCAGGATGTGCAGTTTGTTTATTGGTGAGTTTAGCACTTATAATGTTCCTTAAAGATGCATTAAAATTGTTTTCTGCATTTTTCCATAGCAGATAAGTTTGAAATATTGCACAGGGGTAATGAGACGAGCATGTATATTGCACTTTCATATGAAGAGCTGCAGGCAACAAGCTGCACACCTCAAAATTCAGCAAAAAGTAACTCCTTTCTGTGTGCCCTGCTTTTTTCTTTTTTTTCGAGCCTTGTGGCATATGCAGCATAAAGTCAGATCACATTTGATCACAGAATGTTGGGAAAAGGCTTTACAAATAACTTGTGACTTGAGGTTCTAGCAAATCAACCCAGAGTGAAATCTTCAAGATTGCCAAGTGTACCTGCAGTCATAGCTGATTTACAGCCACTGTGCTGTGTTCAAAAATGTTTTTTAGGGTGGTCCATCCGTCAGTCTTCCATCCAATTCAGTTCATACGCTCTATGAAAATTTATGATTAAAAAATAAATAACCATCACAAACATATCCAATTGGTATTTATTAGTTAAATAACACTTGACTTCAGGCCCAAGGAAGATGACATAATCATCATCTAATTTATTTGCGCTAATTTGATGTCAGCAGAAAGTGAGTCATTAGTGTGTGTTTAGTTTTCCTTCCCGGGTCACACTAATGACTTTACAGTTTCTTTACAGCTTTACAGCTTTACAGTTTCTTGTGTTTCCTGCACTGCTTCCTCTTTCCCCATTTATTTGGCTCAGACACAGTGAAATGAAAAGAGAAAAAAATGTAGTCTAATAATAGTAGGGGAAATGTCAAAAATGTAACAGACCTTTGCAGTGTTCCATCTGATGGGTGTTCCCATAAAGCTAAGCAGAACTGCATGGCTTGGGTAAAGAGAATATTGTTGTTATTATTTGCAACATGTAAAATGACTGGTAAATGTGAATGCTTGAATTTTCATACTGGAAAACTCTTCCATTCAAACTCTTCCACTGAGAAGTTATTGCCTCTATACTTATATGGAGCAAACTCAGTGTCAGTGGAGACTAGCCACTTCATTAAAACAACATTTTCTGTTGTACATTAACAGAATCACTTTCATGACCTGAATTTAAGTTGGCAGAAATGAATGGGCTTGTAGATTTATTTGTAATGTATTGCTTAATTAACTGCCACTTTGGCTGCATTAAAAAACCAGTAGTATCATTCTCATGAAATATTAAGTGTACCAAATGCAGCTACAAAGCCCTAGCAATTTCTTAATGTTATCTAATTAATACATATTTCATATTTCATACATGCAGTATAAAATAGTCCAGACATAGAGTATTTATCCCATGCAGCATATGTTTCATTTCATATGTTTTCCAAAATCACTTCACAGTTTCTGTTTTAGCTAAGCAAATTGTGGTTTGATGTTAGTGTTGAAATGATTATGGAAGAGTGTCTCAAATGTGTTCACTGAAACCTCAGCGCTATGCACAGTTTATGTATTTTGAAGGATTTAGAATAGCAGCTCCACCATGCCTTATAGATAGTTGAATATGGATGTCACAAGGGAAGGTTGTGTGGTTATCCTGCATGTTGTTGTGCTATATGTCACTACTACTATTGTGCAGTGTGGACCACCCCCACCCCGATTGCTCAGTCAACAGGAGTAACCTCCAGCTGTGAAGAGACTTTATTTTAGTGGTTGGGAGATGGGGGGGGCAAGCAGTAGAAAATAGGCAGTACAGTGTATGTTTGGGGGTTGGGGTCCATGTGTACCTGTCTGCATATGTCCTCCGTGCACCCATTACTCAGAGCCACTGCAATAACACAAGAATGTGCTGGACAACTGCCAAATATACAAGCAGGTGGAAACGGGGTAGGATGAAGTTGCGGGTGTACTGCAGGAATGAGGCACTCTGTCTTAGCAGCACTGCAACTGCCTTGCATATTGTTCGGCCTGTATTTGGTTCAGGATTTGCGCAATACTTCTTACAAATGGGACGGTTAATGGGTTGCAGTAAAAAAACTAGGTGTGCACATTAAGTAATTAAAACTCTGCGATTTCAAATCAAACATTGTGAAAGGAAGAGGCTGCAGGTTGGATTAGCAGATGAAATACAAGAAACTGAAAGTCTGTCAAAAGACCAAAAGCTAAGTGGGAAGGCACTAATCAAATTGAGTTGATTTAATGATCTGCATAGCTGTATTTGGCAGGAGCTGCTTTGTTGTTGACGAAACCTGCACCTAAGATATTCTCGGAATAATACATTAGTTAAAGAAATTGCAGGAGAAAGAGGTTGAGAAAGGCTATCTCCACCAGCTGTGGGCAGACTTGCTTTGGAGGGCTAAAAGTCACTGGAGAGCCATCAAACATGCTGTAAAATGTAAAACGTTGTAAAATTTAGTTACTCAAATTTCTGTCTGAATGCTGAATATTTTTTAAAAATTTTATAATGCTGGGGATTTTGCTAAAGGAATCCTGTAAGCTGTGGCCGACAGCATTTTTTTTAAACCAACTTCTGCTTTTATAAGACATATATCCTTAGCAATTTATTAATTATGCATCCATCAGTTGTCAAACAGTATGAAACTGTTTTCCAATGCATTTTTTTTTTTTTTTTAAGAGCTAAAAATAAAACTGCCCATCGGGAGAACCAGAACATTTCCCAGTGCCTCTAGGGTTTTCTGCACAAACAGTCAGCTTGTCCAACAATAATAAAACAGCTTTCAGAATCCAGTCATCAGACGTGACTTTCTTACTTTTGTTGCAATTGAATTGAAACAAGGAGCTGTAAAGCTTTATAAACCAGAGGAGAGCTGCAGATTCAGGTGATAACTCTTTGTAGGATCATCACTACAAGCAGTGCTGTTCATGTGGATACACTGAACACTTTAATCCTTAAAAATTGTCTTCATTAAACAGTGCAACAAGAGATGGATTTGAACTGCAGCAGATGACTTTTTTTTAAAAAGTTAGTGCAAAGGGAGCATTGTTTTCCCTTAACTTCTCACTCTTTACAATCTCTTTCTTCTTCATGTCACGTTGCCTCCCTGGGATCATGCACCTGACAATAAGAGCAATCTCTCCCATTCCAATCTGTGCACTAATGCCCTTTTCAGACAAAAACTTGGACCATTTATAAACTGGCATTTGGCATAGTCATGAATGAGTGAACAAACTGAGAAATAACCCTTTGATTTCATCCTGCTTGGCTCCGTTCACTCAGAAAATAATGCAGCAGTAGAACGAGAATGTGAGTGTAAGGGAGAATCTCTCTCCATCTTGAGCTTACATCCATACATATCAACAGTCTGTCTGTCTCCCTGTCTTCATCTCTCATGGTCCTTCCCTTAGATCTGTTTTCCAGTATTTGCCTGCAGCAGAGTGAAAACAAGGGGTCTTGGCACCACTGTGTTGTTCATGTAATTCTCCCTGCCACTTCTGGTCCCTGTGTTTCTCTGCCATGTAGTGGCTCAGCAGACATAATGAGTCAGGGGAGGGTCAGACATGCACACAAAAAGGCTGATATGAGCATGTTCACATTTACAGACGTGTATGCATGCACACACACACACACTCATGCACAAACACATTTGGGAGAGCAGAACAGATGGAGGGACAGAGTGGCTAGTGCAAGACCAATAATGAACTCAAACTGCACCTCATGTTGTCCCTGCTGGCATGTGTTACTGTGTGCTGTGTCTGAGCGTGGGGTTTTGTTTTTTTTGTTTTTTTTCCCCTGCAATGAATTTTCCATTACACTCACACTTACATACATATTATACATTCAGTATAAAAGCATTTATCTCTACTCCATCTTTGCAAATTTCTGGTTAGATTCTGTACAACAAACAGCTGATGTAGGTGTGAGACAGTGTTTTGCAAACTTTGGATTAAAACATACATCTGAACTGTCCAAACTACTTACACTGTTTGCATGACCCACCTTAAAATCAATGTTTTTTTAGAATTATAGTGGTCATATAAATATTGTTAGTGACTAATTAGGGAAGTTCAAAGCAACCGTAGAACCTAGAGGTTAAGAAAGAGACAGTCTCTGTAAAAAGGTCAAAGCTGTTGTGTATTCAATCATTCTTCCACTTATGTATGTAAAGCCATTTAACAGATGTTTTTTTAGACTGGACCACCTCATCTACATTAACCTGTCACATCTGAGACTGCCAGGTCTTAACTTAAATATGAATATTTATTTTTTTGTTCTCATTAAAGAAACATTTGAAATGATGTTCTCTTGTTCAAATCAGCACCTACACAGGACTATAAAATTTGGTTTCTGTCATCTTGTGGTGACGCACAAAGTACAGGCCACAAGTTTTCAAGCAGACGCCCACACAGCCAGACTTCTCTTGCCATTACTCCTGCAGGCTCATGCTAATCTTTTGACAGTAGAATGAAGAACGTAACCTTCGATTACATAACCATTCTATTATCTGATATCTCGCCCTTACATATTGAAGAAGTGTGAAAAAAGGGAATTAGCAAAATATAAGCAAGCCTTTTTTCTGGGAGGAGACAGCAACATGATAATAGGAGCTCACATTGTGTTAGGTAGTTTTAAGGAAGTTCCCAACTTCCTCAAGGAAGATTCAGATTTCGACTTTTTCCCTTTCACTTTTTTTTTTTTTTCCTCTGGCAGCGTATAATGATTTTAGAGAGCACTACTTTCACTTCTGATGCAAGTCACACACAGTATGAAGCTGATACTTTCACTTACATTAAAGGTGACATAACAAAAAAAGAAATGTCTTTTACTTTTTCTAGTTGTCCTTCACAGGCAGTCATTTAACACAGCACAAATAGTGTGGAGCAGGAAGTAACATTTCAGAGTCACGGTGGATAACAATGATTGATTGAATACAGTTGTTACAAGAGGACGTGAGAAGCTTTTAGGAGGAAAGGGGTGGTTCCTATGCTGCTAAGAAGTGGGCCCACAGCCAAGGATGTGCTGACAATTTTACTTGCGGTAAAAAGGCACACGTTAACAAGACATGTGCTCTGAGAATGCTCACTTTTGGGCTTTTTAATTTTTTTTTATTTAGTCAGTTTTACTGTCATCATATCTGTGGGGAGCATTTCTGCATTCTTGTGCAAGTGTAGAGGATTCTGGTTAGTGCAGTCCTGATGGATTTCCTGTAATTGTAGTTTCACACACAGCGCTACTTGGAGGCAGTTTAGATATGAAAGAGACTTTGTGTGTGTGTGTGTGCATGGGTGTGTAATGCACATATGTGTGCAGTGCAGCTGTGTGTTTAGAGGAAACCTCATGATCTAGTTTTGACAGAGTGTAATGTGACCATACTGTAAGTAGCACAGGATAAATGTTGTCCTTATAATCAACTGCCACTCCCTTTGCTTGTGTTGGTGTGTTTCAGATTCTCTGAGCAAAATTAAATTTTTATTTGCCCAGCTGGTTGGACAAAAAAAAAAAAAAAAATTGCCATTGTTACTCCCTCTTACTTGCTTCTAACCTCTTTTCCTGCCCTGCTGTCATGCATTATAGAGACTGTCCAGACATTTACCTGGTTTGCTAAGTGGGACTACAAGAAACAAAAGGAAGAAACAGACACTGACCAAACGGAAAAATCCATATCATCCCTCTGTGTCTGTTACCAGTAATAAAACGCTTAGCTTATTTCAACCAAAGTAAAGCACAGGATAGCCCCTTGGAAAAGCATTGCTCATGGCTGCTTACATAACCTGAAGTTAAACATGACAACATGAATGTCATTGTAACCACAACTATTATAGACATGGCATCTAATCTGTAAGTCAAATATTTATAAATTCCAGAGCTGCGCAGGCCCAGTATGGTCAGTATTTTGCAGAGCACTTCCCTGAGGCGTGGCTCAGCATGAAATTTTTTAGTACGGCACTCAAATGAAGTCAGCCACTGCTTTGGATTCTTTTGTGCAACTCTGAAATTCTCTGTTAACAAGCCACTAGTTACAAAAGCACTGTGGTTTGTTTTTGGTTTGATGTTTGTGTGTGTGGTGGCGGGGCGAGTGTTGATAAGCAAACAGGATATGGATTATAGCAATCTTTTGATTTACTTAGTAAAAGACTGCTCAGACAACCACACCAACAACAATACTATTGCAGTATGATGTTCTCATGGGGTTAAATTAAGATTACAGATAAGACTGGAGGATGAGGTCATTTGCTGAGATGATGCCCATTGTTTTGGCTTTGATTCTTTGATTATTTTTTATTTTTTTTACCAGTTATCAGTGGGAAAAGGGGGGAAATATAGATTGTCCTCTCTAAGAACAATGCATTGTTCATTTCACGTGCGTGTGTGTGCGCATTGCCTGAGGGATGGCTGCGGGTGAGTGTTGATCTGCTGTAGCCTCTGTATTCTCCGCATCACTAACAAAGGGTCAAAAGAGGTAATAAAAACTGTGTCCCTTCAGATGAGATCCTGTTTGCATTTAAAAAGTTATAGTACCGTGTGCAATCCCAAACAGCATCAGCTGATCAATGCACTCAAATTACAATGATTGTTGCAGTTAATTGTGAGGATTTAGTGTTACTGCTTAGGTCACCTCATCTGTTTTCTTACTGTTAAGGTGCTGAAATGGACCTGCTTAGTCATGTTAGAAATTTAATGTGTTACATTACTAACAGTAATAATAATTCATCAATTAAACTGACTTCTGCACTCTCATAATATACTTTTAAAGTGGATTAATTTGCATGAATAATATGAATTTGTGATCATTGTGCTTTCTTCTGGTTATGATTTCACAGGCGTGGCTCTGTAGGTGTCACTGATATACAGAGGCATTAAAATAACCCTTTTGAGAGTGGCATCTTAAAATGCTGAGAGCTACAGTATGAGTGCAAGTTTGCTGTGTGAACATAAAAAAAATTTCTGCTTAGAGAAAAAAAATGCCTTTTAGCTCTTATCGGCTTGCTAGCAGAAAAGGACCTATCACCCCCCCACCCCCGGCTGCTGAGCTATATCAATGTGCAGTTAATTGCCTTTCAGAGAAAAAAAACTGGGGGGTTTGTGCATGTTTCCTTTCTCTTTTTTTTTTTTTTGCTTCTTTGTGGCCTTTTCTTTTTTGATTATCCTCTGTTACACTACAATATGGTGCAGGGTCTGTGCCTGGAATCCATCTTTAGATAATTTGCTTAAAAAGATAGCAACAAACAGACTTGACAGAAAGTGATACAAACCACATTATGCAGAGACAGCAGCACAAAGAGATGAAGAGGGAGATAGAGGGAATGACAGATAAGTGGAAAGAGGGAGTGATATGGAGAAAGAGACAAGGATAGGAGGCTGGGCTTGGGATGCAGGCTGGATGCTGCGTGAGAGCTATAGAAGACAAGGTTGTTCAAGGTCTTCCGTTGTGCTTGATAGGTTACAATGAGTGGTGCTGATGGGATGGAGAGCTGGAGGGGTTTGGTTGGGGGGGGGGTCCTACATGTCTCATTGATGTAGTTGCATATACCAGAAATGACACATCAAAGCTCTGGTATATGCCTCCTATCCTGTCCTGTCCTAATATGTCCACTGTTAATGGCCTTGTGTTGTACCCTACTATGTTAGTTTCCTCTAAAACCAAGGTCTCTCATGTCTATTCCATTTGTCACAGTTTATAACCTTGAATACCTCACCATAAACCATTAATCCAGCCACTAGAGTGCATGTTTGATGTCAGAGGAATTGTAAGCCCACTGCTCTTAAAACAGTGGATGACAGTGTTGGCATTTTCTGTCTCTCTACATGTTTTTTTAGCTAGTAATTTCAGTTGACCTGACCCTTGAAAAAGCATATACTGGCTTTCTAAATAGTAAATCAAAAACAATTTAAATGAGATATTTTACAACAAAGATTCCACTTTGCTTTGCTTTACTTTTCATATGTTGAAGCAGTTTAGCACAATACTGCGTTGCCTTGATTGGGCAGATAATAGATATAATAACAATAATCCGGTCCTTAGCAGGTCTAAAAATAGTGCACCCTTATTGCTTCCATAGGACTTAAGAGGGTAAATAGGAGCCAGGTGCTGCTACTTGATTGCACTTGATTAATTGATCAGCAAGTGTGAGCATCTCTATTAAGAAGTTATAGGCAGTTTGCTGATCTGGAGCATTCAGGTGTGTGTTAACACAATGCCAAGGGGGAAAGCCATCAGCAATGGTCTTAAAAAAGCAATTGCCCATCAATATGGGGAGGGTTATAAGGCTATTTCCAAACAATTTGAAGTCCAGCATTCTACAGTGAGAAAGAATATTCACAAGTGGAAAGCATTCAAGACAATTGTCAATCTTCCCAGGAATGTATAAATCCCCAGCAAATTCACCAAAAGATCAGACCGTGCAATGCTCAGAGAAATTACAAACAAACAAACAAAAACAAAACAGCTACATCTCAAACTCTACTGGCCCTCAGTTAGTATGTTAAGTGTAAATAATGATTATAAGTGCATGACGGTACAATCAGAACAAAACTGAAAAAGTATGACTTTTTCTGAGGAAATGTGGCTCCATGGCTTAGGTTTACAAAGGCCCACGCTCATGACTTTTTTTGTTCTTTGGACAGATAAGACCAAAGTGGAGATATATGACCATAATGCACAGCACCATGTTTGGTGAAAACCAAATACACTATATAAGCGGTGGAGGGGTGACAATTTGGGCATGTGTTGTAGCCACAGGACATGGGCATCTTGCAGGCGTTTAGTCAACTCTAGTATTATGGGTGGCTGTGGCTCAGGAGGTAGAGAAGGTCATCTACTCTGTCATCTCCAGTCTGCATGCGTGGTCAAAATACTGATGCGTTCATCACGTGTGAATTGATTGATTGTGTGTGAATGTTCAATAGAAAGCACTTAGATGTAGAAAAGTGCCTGTATGAATGAATGGGTGAATGAGACATTCTGTATAAAGTGCTTTGAGTGCTCATATAGAGTAGAAAACTGCTATATAAGAATCAATCCATTTAGAGTCAAATGTAAAACCGTCTTGTAGCAAATCAGTCATGTAACAGGACAATGATCCCAAGCACAGCAGCAAATCTGCAACAGAATGACTGAATAGGAAAAGAATCAAAGTGTTGCAATGGCCCAGCCAAAGTTCAGACCTTAACCTGATGAAATGTTGTGGTGTAACCTTAAGAAAGCTGTACATACCCACAAACCTCAATGAACTGAAGCAATGTTTTAGGAGTTGGCCAAAATTATTTCACAACAATGTGAGACACTAATTAAATCATACAGACAATTGCATTAACCTATTGCAGTTGCTTGGTTCTGCAAGCTTCTGAATCATGGGGTGTACTTTTTTTTTTTTTTTTTTTTTTAACTCTTACTGTATATCCATATGCTTGGCAGGCATGCAACCAAGACATGTCAGAATATGTTGGTGTCTGCACTGGGTCACACTCCAGACGCCTCTTAGCATTTTTCCATCCATATGGTGCCTCAGAAGGGCATCAGCTAATGTGTGTGTGCACATTTGAGCATGCATGCATGTGAACACATGGAACTGAACCAAGTAGAATGACATA
>JAMQGT020005101.1:0-22144 GCA_024447675.2 Pterophyllum scalare
ATGTATCATGGAAGAGTGGAAATAAAAAATAATAACCGTGTAGTTCAGTAGGGAAACATGAAAATTCTGGTTTTCCCCATACGATCATACTGACATTGAAATGAAGCCGGGTGAAGCTTTTGGTCATGTTTCTTACTGCTGTTATGTTTTGGATATAGAAAAAATATTTACACACATTTGTTTTATATTAAACTTCATTTATGATCATATTTTACGTGTGTGAGTACTGCCTCAAGGGTCCAGTACCTGGAGAAAAACAAAAACATCCACTGAATCCTTCTAATATATTACAAAATCTTACAATATAGAATCTTCCTTCATTGTGGTTCATACCAAGAAACTACTGTATATTTGAAGTGAAATGAATAACACTGGTCATCTTGTTTTAGTCCACAGCTTTCTGAGGAAAAATTAGATCCTGGCATCTATGATGCTATCACTTTGACACCCAGCACCAACCTGAACAGACCCAGCACACCCCTAGAGCAGCAGCCTCCCTCCTGAGAATGGCACACACTGCACGGTGGAAATGCTGGTCAGAGGAGCTGAAGAAACATAAGAAAGAGCTCCAAGCTTTGACCTGCTCTGCAATCCAAATCCCACTCCTACTATATAGTATCTACGGAATGTATCGGAATAAACCTAGTTCAAAGAAGCCCCACCTCGCAAAGCACAGGACCCAAAGGATGAGTGTGGTCACGTGACCCAGTGAGTCAGGGCTGTTTTGACAGCATGGGAGAAACCTATGTACAATAACATAAGGCATCGTTTTAATGATGTGGTTGATTGTTGTATATCTGATCGCTTTTCTACTAATTGGTAGTCCAATGGACAAAAAATCAGATTCCTGAATTTTATAAGCACATATACTATTCTGTTCACAGCAGGTCCATCTAAAATAGGCTAGTGCAAAAATGACAAGGACCAAAAAAGAGAAAATCACCTCTCACCCATTGTGCTTATTAAAAAAGGGCTGTTGTACAGTATTTGCAGAATTCCCTGTATGACTGAAAGGAGTATCCGATTAGTCTGTTTACAGAGAATTAGCTGTCAGTACTTTTGATGATAGTTATGTTGTTTAGCTAAAATCTCTCAATTTCTTTGTTTTAATTCTTTTCCTGGCCTTATCGACAAACTGAACAGTAAATTGACTGTGGATCATCACTAAAACAGTAACGCTAATTGTGCTGACTCGGTGAGGAAAATTGTGATGGACTTCAACAAACAAATAATTATTTGAGAAAATAGGCTGTCAGTTAATCAGTACTGAAAATAATTTGCAGTCTTTGTTCAGTGTGAAGAGCATTTGTGCGTAACCTCTGTTAATGGCAATAGAGGTAGCAAGCAGACCAGCGTACTGGATGATATACTACTCCAGCAATAATCTGCATGCAAAGAGAACTGTCTTTTTTTATGGATTTTTCTCGTAGAAGCTATATTTGCTTTCCAATAATAAACTCTCTTCTCATGCGGGTTAAGATCAGTCTCCAGCCCACAGTGTTAGATAGAGATAAACCCAACACTCCTAATGGACTTTCTACTGTAGATCTCTGTAGCTCCCTCTCTTGCTTGCTGTATATCTCTCCCCTCTCTCGCTCATTGTCTATAAAAGATTACAGAGGGGGAGATACTTTCAGAGAGAGATGAAGAAAGGGGGAGAGTTGGAATCCTCAAGCCAAGTATTTAGCAGCCAGTTAATGTACTGAGGGATAATACGACGTGTCCACAGGCAGCGTCTTTATGTCCAATGTGTTTTTACCAGCTTCTCAGCAGCTTGGCAGTGTTTACACACTCTAATAACAAGTGGCGTCTTTCAGGGACCCTTCGGTTCATTCACCATTCAACCGCCAGTCCAGCTTTAGCCTAATCCCCCCCTCACCCCCCCCCGGCACGCCACTCCCGTACAAACAGAAGATTTCAATTTTTTCACTGTAATTGCCTGGTTTTTAATTCCACGCACTCCATCAAGCCAAGATTGGAGCTCTAGCCAGATTTCAGGGAGGGGAGGTCATCCAGGGACTGTTGGGCAGTAAAGATTTTGGGGCGGGAGAGGCACAGATTCTGGGCAGCTTGGAAGTGGAACTGGGCGAAAGGGAAGTAGTTTGAAAGTGGTCTGTGTGGCTATGATAAAAAGTAAGAAATTAAAACGTCTTAGTTTTTGAACAGCTGTGGCTGAGGCCCGTGGGTCGACCGTTGTGGCAGCTCAGAGCCACACAAATAATCTGCTCTGTGCTGGGAGACAGAGGCCTTCTGGGTGTGGATGGAGGGATGGATGAAGGGGAAAGCAGAAGGAGATAGGGGAAAAAAACAAGGAGTTTGTGGGTGATATTAAACTTTCATCTCTAGTATAAGGCTACTGTGTGGTCACCGAGCAGCTAACATGCACGCACACACACACACACACAGCGTCCATCTTATCAAAACATAATATAAAGATGCTGTATTCAGTGCTTATAGCCGTAACTTTTTACATTTGATTACTTTTCTTACAAATTGCCAATTTTAAAATGGATAATAAATTAGAAAACTGTAGCTCTATAGATGTTTCTAAAGGTTTGACATTGAGATTTGACATTTTCACCTCTGATAAACAAGCATTATAAAGTACAGCAATGTTAGAGCCAGTAATTTTTACGGCACTGAAAGCCACTCTTGTCCTACAAAAGTGGCGTGGTGTGATGGCTGCAGCCATGGCGGGCTGTGCTTCCTTAGAGGAACATGGGTTGATTTGACAGGCAGACGACAGGTGACTGTATTCAAACAAGAAAAGCAATCAAAAGCAACCCTCAAAAGTTGAATTCACACCACCAAATGAATCAAGAGCCTTTTCACACACAGAGACAGCTCTCTGTTAGCATTCCTAACCTTGATTGTTTTACTCAACCCAACAGCTTTGCTGATCGGTTTTGTTTGGAACTAGTCAAAACATGACACTGCAAAAAATGCAAAGCAGCAGAATTACTGTTATATTACCCACAAAACCTTTTTACTGAAAAGTACCTATACTGAGATATAGCATATTTGTTAATCTAGTTAGTTAGTCCACATCCATAACTATATGGCTAGTATTTATTGTGGTTTCGGTGTTGTCAAGACTCCTTGGTTCCCTTTAAATGGAATTTTAAAGATATGCATTACACACTGTTTTAGACCTCAGACTGCTTTCAGGCAGAAAGATGCTTCCTATGCCTATACATAGCAAAGCCCATAGGTTTCTGCATTCTGAGTTTGTTTAGGAAGGACGTAAAAGGCCTACGGGAGCAGTGACATCAAAACTGAGCCACCACCTTTCAAATGCATTGGAATAACAGCTGTACATCGGTCCTCATTGCCTCATCAGGGTTTGACCTGACTAATGAGTTGGCGTTCTGCAGCCAGGTCACAATACCTGGCGGAAAAACCTGTAGTCCTGGCATGAGATATTAGACAAACACATAGTGGTTTAGTGTTAGTGTGTCCACATACATTTGGTCTTGTGTGACTTACTTTGTAAACATCAAAATCTGCGTTTACTGCTGTGATTATCATATTGTCGCTCATCGAACCCGAAGCTGCCCATATTTCACTGATTTAACCCCAGCTGATATAATGCAGACTCACAGTACGCCTCGCTCTCTCATATACTGTACAAACAGTGCTATTATCTTGAAGTGGACAGGAAAAAGGCTTTGATTTTCTCTTTAATTTGGCTTCTACTTGATGCTGGGATGCTTTCCAAAACTCACTTTCTCTCTCTGTCTCTCTCACACTATCTCTCCTCTTGTCTCTTCCACACCTGTTAGCGCCCCACAGATGTGCACTTGCTGCGCTGTACATTTGTTCGAACAACAACACCGACTCCATCATCAAGCCCAGGATGAGCTAAAACAATCAGGCGCCATTTAAACGGAGCGCCGGCCAGCTGCACTGCCCATTACCTCCATTCACACTCAAACGCACTCACACACACTCATACACTCTTTTGTACCTCACGACAGCGCTGAGTATGAATATACCGAATATATCCACAAGAGAGTAGTTATTCTCCATTTCCCATCACTCATTAAGGTTTGTGCCGTTCCTCATTTATCTTTCTCCGCTCATCATTAAGCTGCTTTGATCGCACCTTAACGAACGACGCAGTGGCTTCAAACAAAAGGGGGATATTGTGACAGTCATAGTTTTTGTCTTTTGTCTCTTCAGAGTCTTTGATTTATTGCTAATGAGGATGAGGGAAGCATTGATTGTGGAGCAGGAGGATGGCCTTACCTGCCGCACACCATCAAGCCTCTTCCTTTTTTTTTGTTAGCATGTTGAGAAAGAACTCTGCAGCACTACCATCTCTGTTACACAGGATAGTCTCATAAGCATGGAAATGAATTCAGCTCCGAATTGAGAGCCACATGTGAGTAACTGGTGGCTGTTCACAATGATATTTTTTCAGGTGATAAAAAGGTTACCTTAGCGTGATGCAATCAGTCCCATTTTTAGTTTTTAGACCTAAAAGTGTATGAAGGAACACACCATCTCTCCAGGAAATTAGCCCATTGGTCAAGGTGCATGTCGTCAAAATCAATCCTCACTCACAAAATAGAAAAATTCTTCTCCACCCTGATTTTAAAGCAGTAGAATGGTGGTAATGACAGCTGAAAAACCATATTATGTTGGCCTGTAATTTGTTCTGACCTCTTTCTCTCTCTTTTTTTTCCTCTTTTCCATAGATTTTATGTCATGTGGGAAAATATTTTTCATTCATTTACACTGATAGATTGGTTTTCCCATGTGTCATACATAGACATTATAAAACATAGACATAACTTCCAGGTTGGAAAAATGAGTGCCTTAAACTGATGGCCACCAGATGGTGATAGCTGTGGTTGCAAAAAGAGATGTCTGTAGAAGTCTGGTAAATGGTAAATGAACTGTTTCTTCTGTAGCACTTCTCTACTCTACTTTGAGCACTCAAACTGCTTTATACAACATGCCTCATTCACCCATTCAGACATTCATACAAGCACTTCTTTCTACGCTTAAGTACTTTTGGTCTAACATTCACATGCATCCATACTCCGACGGTTGCATCAGAGAGCAACTTGGGGTTCAGTATCTTGCCCACAGATACTTTGGCATCCAGACTGGAGCAGCCAGGGACCCGATTAGTCCTTCTGATTAATAGGTATACTATTAATCATAATCATATTAATACTCTACCTCCTGAGCTACAGGCACCCCAATAACTTTCTGATTTGACCTCTGTGAACACTTTCCTGCTTAGTTTATGGGTTTAGTCACTCATTTCGGGTCATGTTGAGTAAAAAAATTAAGTCTATTTTTTAAATATCTGCCTTTCTTAAATCTTTATCTATGTTTCAAAATGGAGGATTATCCATGGTACGCTTATTGGCTAACGGCTTGCGATTAGCCAATGAGAGTTGGACGTGTCCCTCCTCCTCACTTCCAGCTTCTTGAAACCAAGGTGACAATGGTGGAAATCTTGAGGCTCCAAAACAGGACTTCAGCAACAAAAGGATGACGTCAACATAGCTACATACATCTTTGATACTCTCTGTGGTTTCATGCTAATGTGTGGCGATGTACTCATTTGTTTTGCAGCACCCATTGTGTCTGATTTTACCAGCCAAGTTTTCGGCCCCGTGGCAGCATGGTGGCACAGTGGTTAGCCCTGCTGCCTCACAGTTAGAATACCATCTGGAAGGCCTGGGTTCAATTCCACCTTGGCCCAGGCCCCTCCCTCTCTCTCTGTGGAGTTTGCATGTCCTCTCCATGTCTGTGTGGGTTTACTCCAGTTTCCTCCTGTAGTCCAAAGACATACACTTACTGGGGTTAGGTTAATTGGAAACTCTAAATTGCCCATAGGTGTGAATGAGAGCGTGGATGTTGTCTGTCTCTCTGTGTTGGCCCTGCGACAGGCTGGCGACCTGTACAGGGTGTACCCTGCATCTCGCCCTGTGTCAGCTGGGATAGGCTCCAGCCCCCCCGCGACCCTGAACTGGATAAGCGGAAGTGAATGGATGGATGGAAGTTTTGGGCCATTTAAATGGAAATCTTTCACATTGTGACAAGTAGCTACAAAGACCTCATTAGATTTTTTTTTCTGTTACAGCAAATATGACTTCATTTGAAAGCAGTTATCTCAGATTGTGCTACTCTGTCTTAAACCTGCCAAGTTGAATGCAGTGGAACACAAATACTCACCCTAAACAATGAATTAGCCAGTAGGAGGAGTATACATTCTAGAACCAATGTAAATGTCAATGCTAGTTAGCTAGCTGGCTATTTTTCTTTTGTCAGATATGAATGTCTCACATGTTGTTACACTTTCACAACATTCATAGTCAAATATCTCAATCTTCTGTTAAGTGCACAACTTTACATGTTCAATTTTAAAATAACACCACCCTGTGAAAATTAATACTAGAAAGTAGGTCATCCACCCAAAATACTTTCATACCTGACGCTGACTTTCATAACATCACGTGAGGTAGAGCTATCACATGCAGAGGTTTTGCTGTGCCATGTGTAGTTTTTGCTGTGCTTGTAAGCATCCTTCTTCTTCTTCTTCTTCTTCTTCTTCAGCAATACTAGACTTAGAACAGACTAGAACATGTACACACATGCTGCTCCATCATTTCCGCAGAAACTTTAGCCTTTGGTACATACACTGGTGCCTAGCATCTAAAATAAATAAATAAATAAAGAGCAGGCATTAAAAAATTAAAATACTGTTGCATTTTCAGAATTTGGTATTGAAGGGTACTAAGTATCAGTTCCAGTAACATCCCTAGTATGTAGTACATTTGCTAAAATCTTTGTAACAGTGCTTCTCGGCAATAAATCTCATACCGTTGGAGAATCTGTTTATTTCCCCTTAAATGGTGCCACAGTTGTAAGGAAAATGCATTTGTGGGTTGAGCAGCAGAGTTGAGTATGTGGGTTTCACCCATGAAAAACTTGTCAAATCTCTGCTGTCAATGCCAAACAGCTTATTCTGCTATTGACTCTTGTTTGGTTTTGTTTATTGGATTGATGATTGAAGTCTGAAGAAACAAGACATTCATTTAACAAGCAGGGGCATCAGTAGCATGTGGAAGAACCATACACAGCTGCACCTCCTCCTCATGCTGGACACCAGCTCGGTCACACACTGCTGTGGGATGGCATCCCATTCTTCAACCAGCATTTGTCACAAGTCAGCCAGTGTGGTTGTGTTGGTCACTCTGGCATGAACAGCATGCCCAAGCTGATCCCACAAGTGTTCAATGGGGTTGAAGTCAGGACTGCAGGTAGGCCATCCCATCCTCTCCACTCCCAAATTCTGGAAGTAGTCTGATAAACCCCACTCTCCGAGGATCGAGTTTGGTCCCAGACTTTGGCGTTATGGGATTGCCTCTGGTTGATGAATTTCATGTCAGTTTCTCTCTGCATTGAGATTGCCTCCAGTGATGACCAGCCTGATTGTCAGCACCTGGGGTACCAGAAGCTCAAAGAAAAAGTCAATAGCAGAATAACCTGTTTGGCATTGGCAGAGAAGTTTATCAAATCTGCTGCAAATGAGGGACCAATTGAGGGTAAATAAACAGGCTTTGGTTTCTTTGGATTTTTGATTAAACATTTTTGCAAACAGTAAATAAGTTCTATTATATACACTGGTAATAGTTATAGTAGTTATTATAAATGCTACAGCTTATTATTACTGAATCATAAAGAACGATGTCAGGAAGGTCCATGTAGCAGTCCGTGTAGTCCAAGTAGCCTGTCAGTGTTGTACCAGAAATACATGAATGCGGGTAAATTTACCTGCATCTTCCCGAAAACATAATTTTGTGTAATACAACTGAAGAAGAGTCTCAATTTTCTGAGCTGAAGTTGGTTTGATGTTACTAACCTGTAGGTCTCTGCGGGCAGCTGCAAGGCTTCTAAATCGACGACCAGCACAGTTAAAAGAAGAAAAAAAAACTCTGCTTGTGTGTCATTGTGGTGTGGAGATGTGGTCTGTGTGACCCAGTGTACTTCATCAATTACCTGCAGGTCCTAACCCGTAGTACTGAGCTGACCTCTGGGCCTGAGAGGTTAATAAACTATCTTAGTACTGTGTAATTGACAAGCACAGACACACAGAGACACACACAGAGTCACAGAAACACGCGGGCTCTGATGGGTTGTCTCTCCAGCTCCTTCTCTTCTTTCCCTTTTTTTCCTCTTTTTGTCCTTGGTTTCCTGCATTTCTCTCTCTCCTTCTCTGCTCCTACTCCCTCACTTGAGGAGGTGGAATCTCTCTGTGTGTTAGTATGTGTCTGCGTCTGTTGTGTATCATTCCTCATGTGAAGCCTTGGCGAAACTATCAGTGTTATCTGCTAACTTTACCACCTGTGTTAAATTGAAGGCAGTGATGTGGAAGAGGTGTCTACCCTGCTTTTCTCTCTCGTACTATCTCTTTCAATTCATTCTTTTCTCAGCCCTCCCTATTGCTTTTTTTTGTCTATTTCTCTTATTCCATTTACCTTGCCCATTGTCCCCACCCCCACCCCCCCACTCCTCACATCATCTTCCCATTAAACAGGATATATGTGTGTAAAGCGGTTCAATGGTTGTTGATGCCAATAAATGAGAAGATCTACAGTGAGGTTTTTATCCGGGTGGTCGCTTTAAACATGCAGTCCAGAAGCCATTTTTTGCAGGCTGCCCATTCAGCTTAAACACTTTACAGTCTGGCCAAGACATAATCACAAATTTTGACTTCCTGTATCCAGTTTTTTGATATTTTCTTTTCTTTTTGATTTAAATACATTCTTTTTCACACCTTTGTCTAATTCTTTGCAGCGTTTTTTCTCCACCACTTGCAATAGGCAATATAATTATTTCGGACAGAACTATATACCATAAGATTGAGCTAAAGCTGTTCACTCATTCTCATAAACACTTTGATCAACATAGCCATGCATATGCACACAGTGTTCTTCCCATGCAAACAGTGCAGAGCAGATCAGTAGCAGAGCAGAAAGATTTGATTTGGTTCTGTGAGTGTATGTGTGCGTGTGCATTGTGCTGTGATAGTGCATGTACCATGACTCCAAAGAAATCTATCTCCCTCAGTAGATTTCACCCCTCGCTTCATTTCCTTAATGACTAAAACAGCGCCACTCCTTTCTCTTGGTGTGCAAGCCAGAGCTGTGACACGCGTGCAGGCACCCAGGAGCATGTGTGCTTCCACGTCTGAGAGAGCTGAAAATGGAAGTATGCCGCCTTTCATTTGTTTTTACGCATGTTTTAAATTTGCACAACGACCTGGATGAAAATTCCAGCTGTATTAAAAGCAAATGCCCTAAAATCACAAAAAATATAAATTTGGGTGTGGAAGAAAATCTAATATATTAAATAGGAAAATGCAATGAATGCTGTTAGTAGCAGCCTTCTCCAATAAACCTTCTTCTAGTTTTAATATCAGTAGTTCATCCAGGCTCAGGTTCATTTTGCACTTTCTTTTTCCATTAGAGATTTCAGTCGTATTCTTTGACTGTCTTAATGTGTCTGAACATAGGCTCTACAAATGCTTTTCCTTCATTTGGAGGTCCTTGATTAAACTTTTCCCATTAGAACTGTCAGCATATGTGCTTCTAGGTGCCTGCACATATGCGTCCTATATACTACTGCAATATGTATGAGTGTTATCTGAATGGGGGGGTAGGTGGTCTTTAGAGTGGTCATATAGCTCATAAATACCCCCAGTTACCCCAGAAAGAGAGAGAGCGAGAGGAAGAGATGGGGGTGAAATCTATTGAAGTGGTTCTGTAAAATAGACTTTGTTCAGGTAGTCACTTTGTTTTCATGCTGATAATATTCATTTAGAGAGGGAGATCTTCCTTCCTTTTCTTCTCTGCTCCTCTTTCTCGTCTTGCTCTCCTTGGTTTAGCTCCTGGCCACGGGATTAGCCGCCAGAGAAAATGCAGGGTAAAATTAGCCTTCGGCTGTCCTCGCAGGCCGCGACCATTGATTTTCTGCCACAGATGGGGAGAAAACGCTGCTGCTTAATGTTCTTAATACCAACACACAGAAGGGCTTTTTTTTTTCATTGCCTTGGTTTTTGTTTAGCTTCTCTTCTTTCCACTTCTTATGGCCTTGAATGGAATGGCACTGAAATTATTCCTCTCATTTTGCACACATAAAAAAAAGATGGAAATGCACAGTTAATCAGTGTCAATAATTTTTTTTAACATGAAGTCTGATGTCTTTTTAAAGGAGTACTTTGCTTTCAATTCTTTTGTCAGTTAACAGGAATTTTGGTCAACTTGGACTCTCCAAGAGAACTGTTGAATTATGTTTCCAGATCTGCTTTCATTACTCGTATTAGATGTGCTGTCATTTTATGTGTTAGCTGTTTTAGCAGTGTGTTGGAGGTTGGTAATCATACACTAAGAATGTCTGGTTGCCAACCAGTGGTCAGTACTATCAAATACCTCATGAAGTTTGATTTTAAATAAATAGTTTTACTTTTTTTTTCTACTATGCTTAGACAGTTCTTAAACAGCCACTTTGTGGTGCTGTCAGAGTAGCAGAACTTCTAAATTCAGTAGCACTTGGGCTTAATACTAACTTTGATACCAGTTTGGGGAAACATACACAATATCGACAGCTTACAGTTCAATAGACTTCTTGTCACAAATTCAAAGTAGCAGAGTACAAGAAAAAAATGGTGTCAGTGTATCTGTTCCCCAGTAGATAAATGTTTTAAGCCTCCTCACGTCAATATTGCAAAAATCAAGTGCAATTTTTTTGAAAAATTTGTGCAGTTTTAATAATTTAAAGCAATAAATGAGTGGGGAAAAATCAAATTGTGGTAATTACTGTTCTTATAGACATGGTTCACAGAAGCCCATTATTGTAGCCTTAAGTAAAAGACAGCACTGTGACTAAATAGAGGCAGGGCCATGATGCCAGTGTGGTATGGAACCAGCTGTTATAGAGAGAAGACAGCAAGCTGGTATTGGTATATTTATGCTGTGGAAATGGAGCACTGAAACCATTTCAAATATTCTGCATCACTGATTGAAAAGCAGATACTTTTGCGGTCTCTTTTGATTAAAAAATGTTTCTACCGTCAGTGTCAAGAATGTGGAAAAAAGTAGATTTGATATTGATAGAGAGACGTACATTTATGTATGTGGACATGCTCAAGACAACCTGCGGAAGCTCAAACTGGGTATCAGAATAGGGACGAAAGGTGGCTTAAGTGACTTTTATGGTAAAATGGTGCCAGATGGGATAGTCCAGTTATATCAGAAACTGCTGATCTGCTGGAATTTTCTCACACACCCATCTGCAGGGTTTATAGAGCATGGTTTGAAAAAAGAGAAAATATCCACTGAGCCGGAGATCTCTGAGAAAACATGCCAGTAGATGCCAGAGGTCAGACGAGAATGGCCAGACTGCTTCAAGCTGATAGAAAGGCAACAGTAATTCAGATAACCACTGACTGCAACCAAGATATGCAGAAGAGGATCCGTGAATGCACAACAACAGACAAAGACCACACCGGGTGCCACTTCTGTCAGGTAGAAACAGGAAATTGAGGATACAGACGATTGGAAAACATTGGCTGATCCGATGAGTCTTGATTTCTGCTGAAACATTCAGATGGTAGGATGGATGCATGGATCCATCCTCTCTTGTATCACCAGTTTGGACTGCTGCTGGTGGTGTAATAGTTGGAGAGATATTTTCCTGGCACATGTTAGCACCAACTGAGCACTGTTTAAATGCCACAGACTACCATTTTCTGATGGTTGCATCCAGTCAGATAAAGCACCATGGGTTCACTGTAGTCAAATGACCTCTACAGTCACCAGACCTCAATCCAATAGAGCACCTTTGCAGTAGTGTTCCAAAAGGTTGAACAATTTTAAAGTGAGAGTGCAGTGAGCTTAGCAAAATCAGCTGTCTATGGATACAGACCCTAAAACATGTACATTTCAAAATTCCCAGGTATGAAAAATTCCCCACCATAGAGGTTCACACACACACACACAAACACACACACACACACACACACACACCTCATCTTGTTTATATGTTGAGGTTATCTCCGTACTCCATATGATTGACCCAGAGGAGTTAGGTGATGTGGATAATTGCTTTGAGACAAACCACCTGATTGTCCCCTGCCTAGTCTTGGGGCTTCTGTGAAAACCCATGCAGATGTCTGCTGTTTGTATTCACTTTCGTGCCAGCAGCTTAATTATTCTATTGTCAGGATAGTGAAGGCATATCTGGTATATTACTACAAGAAGAGGCTCATGCGGCACGCATAGGGAGACTTCAGTTGAAAGTATTGATGGATGATTATTGTGAGTCTTTACTAGTTTAAGAAGTCACTAATGGGGGATGCTCAGTACCCTGTGATCTCCAGCGTAGATAAAAGAGCAGCTTAAGTCTTGAGTGTGGAACCCAGAGTGGATTGGGTACCTGCCTCATGTGGACATACTTCTCATTTCTGCTGCCCAAAGCAAGATGGAAAAGTCAAGCTCCAGTCACAGTTCCACCTAAATATGTTTCCAATATGAAGAAAATGTGCAAAATGAAGATGCTAATTCATGCTCTCTTCCATCCCCTGCTGTACTATGAATGTTTAGCTCTGAGTAAAACAATTGGTGGTGGTAGTTCTTCAGGCAGATGCCATGAAACAATCTTTGGAGACATGGCTGCAGTGAGATGTAATTAAGAGTGCCAATCAAACATCAGGTAGTAGAAAAAGAATGCAGAAAATATGATGACATTTTGTTTTCTCTGTGCATTAACTGAAGAAAGTTCATGTTTTTTATAAGTTCGCAACATCAGATGTGTTTGTTTGCCACAATTTTTCATCCCTCTATTTGAGCAGGGACTCATGCACTTTGTTTACGTTACAGTTAATTTCCTAAGTCTGGTTTTAACGGCATCCGTTCTCCAAATACTAATTTCCAGGACTGAACATCGAGAAAGCGTGTCCTTGGAATTTATAGACTGTTTAAATGGTATTTCCAGTGAAAGGTGTCACTCCAGCATCAAAGTGAAAAAAAATCTCACATTATTTTATTTATTATTTTCTACTGAAAAAGCTGTAAAACCATTAACTAAGACGCATGTGATCTGGTTTCAAGTAGCAGCAGTGTCAAGTTCCTCTAGCAGTGTCTAGAGTCTCTGGGAGTACAAGCCTGTTCTTTTATTTTTTGGTAAAAGAGTGGAAGCATAATTTTGTTTAAAGGTCACTGGTTTACTCCATAGCAAGCAATTATCTGTGTCACAATGGGTTTATAACTAGGTGGGCGAGAGAGGCAGCCTCTTCGGTCCGAGAACCACCGTTAAAACCTTTCGCTCCGTGCGGACAAAGAAGGTAAAAGAGAAGAAAGTAGGCTGAGTTTTTTCTGCTCATAGACAAAGCAATTTTGTCAAATTATGTATTTTGTCATTAAGTTCAGTCCCTTGTGGATTTTTATGTACTATGAGTAAACAAGACCATTGTTACAGAAAAGCAGTGAAATTATCTTCAGTGATTTGAGGCATGAGCACAAATTAAACTAATTAAACTTGTTGTTGTGAGTCCTCAGTACAAAACCTGCATTTGCAAAACCTGAGAAGATATTCAAAACCAACCTATGCATTCTTTGAGTTTTGCTTAACATTATTAAATGGACTATTTTTTTTTCTTGTTCCCACTTTTTGTGGTTTTGAAAGGTGCGATATTAAACTGTGGTGGCTAAATGATGCCAAGTCCTTGGTTATTACAGTAAATTGATATTTGTTGCAGTGTGTTTGCTACATTTTGTTTTCTATGGTCCGACATTAATTGGACTTGTACCACAGCAGATTAAAAGTGAGAGGTGTTGATGTTAATGAACCAAGTGGAACGGCTATTAATGAGCTTTTATTCCTGCTTGTCCAGCATTCATCTAATTTTCAGCTCAAGGCAATTATTTAGCTCAACAAAGTATAAAAGATGATCTGTTTACTTTGGAACCACGTTAACTTTCTTCAGTGGCATTAACACATGCACGCACTGTATGTAAAACTCAGTGTGGAGTCAGAGGGCTTGGAATTTCCTTCTCTTTTTCTCAGTCTTTCAGTTTTCCATGCTGGCTAATCTCTGCTCTTTCTCTCTCTCTCCAGCCCTCACCATTACCCTCCCCTCCTCTCCCTCCAGTCGTGTCATCTTGTCCGTACCCCACCTATCTGTTCGGCTACATCTCCAAGATGCTGTAATTTCCTTGGCCCGGCTTGATGTTTATTGTGAGGCTGAAATTGAAAATGGCCTGTAATGGAGCGAGCCTCGCAGCCCCGGGACCAATTCACAATCTAAATGACTTGCTCCTTTTCAATGGCATCGACTGGAGGGCTCTTTGTGCAGCCTCGTACCTAATCAACCTCCGGTGTGACCCCCAGCTCTCGGGGGCCGCTGTTGGATTAATGATAAAATCATTGGTTCAAACAATTATTCGACCTGAAATGGCTGGCCATTTTATTCTGAAAATTAAAGAATGTGAAATTAATTTTTTTTCCTACGCTGTGTTGTAGCAGCGCCACTTATGGCTGAACTCTGCCCTCTAAACTCTTGATTTCAAATGAAAGAGTGCTGTTACTTTATCTAGTTTCTCTCTTTTAGCTTTTTTTTTTTTTCAAATCCCCTTTCTGCGTATGTTGTTGCAAATAGCTTCCCAGGTGTCAGAGTAGCAAGGCTTCAGCTATGTGTTTGTCTTTCTGTCCTTCTGTCTGCCCGTCTAACTTTCCTTTTATCTGTGCTAACCAATCTGTCTGCCTGAGTTTCTCTCTGCCTGAGCGTGTGGTTAATAGCTATTCTCAATAAATGACTATATTAGTTGTTTAATCAAGAAAAATAGCAGATAACATTGAACAAAAACATGAATGCGATTAAATGAAATGTCTTGAAATGGAGAGATAAATGGTTTATATTACTGACTGGGACTAACAGCCACAGTGAGGTATATTTAACTATTTTTAATCTTGAACTTACAGCATAGTTTTCTCTTTTAATATAGGTTGGTGCTTCTTGTACACACCCTGGCATTAAATCTATACAGAGAACAACAAATTATAATATGCTGCATGGTCCAAAATGCTTGGATTTGTATGTCACCTTAACTAGTTTTGCAGGCAGGCACAATGGGGCACTTTGATCTCAGATATATCACATATATCAATAAATGATGTAAATACAGTGAAAAGAAATGGTAACACTATGGGGGCACAGTGCAGGCTTGTTGGAACAGCTAATGCTGTGGTGATATAATGATGTAATATTACTGACTTTTGAGGAACTGAGACAATTCCTTCATCCGATTCTCTGTTTTTGATTTCTTGAACTTCTCCCTAATTATTTTCTTTAAAAAACAAAACAAAAGCAAACACTTGCAATATCATCATTGAAAGAGATATCACATCTGAAGTTTGACAGGAAGAACTGGATCTTCTCCTGTTGGTCTATGGAAGCAAAGCTTGTTGGAAGTGGATGATGTGTGACTGTTTTTAGTTTTATGTCTGTTTTCCTGGTGATCTGTCCAAGGTGTGTCTCTGCCTCTTTCCCAGTGGGTGCCAGGATAGCGAGGTCAAACAAGATGGAAGCGGGATGGATTATAGATCGCCTGCCCGTGTGCAACTAAACTCTGATGAGCCCTGCTGTGCACTTGTGTCCATCAAACACCACTTGATTACTGGCTGTGTATTTATCATCATCATCATTGTCATCATTATCATTATCAGTCTGCTCTCCTCTCTTAAGTCTGAGACAATGGCGTCTCCTTAAAGGCTCTTATTGAACTGGAGCTCGCTAGCCTGTGCAGCCTCAGCCCAGTCCTACTCCTCCTCAGCAGTCTGCAGTGTGGCTAGGTAATTACCCGAGGATTGATTCCCCTTACAGAGACCATTTCTTCACCTCCTGCAGAATCACTAAGAGGCTTATAATAAGCCCTGCTCACCTCCATAGCTTCCTAGCTAATGTCTCGGTGAGCCAGAGCCTCTATTGACTTGTTGATGGAGATGCTGAAGCTGTGCTAAATGCAGCCGAGCGAGGGGAGGGGACTCTTCACTGTAGAGACTTGATTATTAAAAGGCCACCAAGTTCTGTTTTCATCACACCTAAAATGATACACATATATGTGTGCGTATGTGTGTGTGTGTGTGTGTGTGTGTGTGTGTGTGGAGATGGATAATTCACTAATAATACATCAATGGAAGATTTTTGAGGACTTAAAACAATCCTAGACCTTTTGCTCCGTGGCTCAGAATAGATGTTGGTGATTTACTGAGAAATAACTGAGAGATCTGTTTGTGTTTTAAAAGTGACAACAGAAGCCAAAGTTTTGGATTGAAATGAAGTTTTGCTTTTGAAGTTTAAGGATATCAGAAGTCAGTCAGGTGACCGGAAAGTTTGGCTTCATTATGTCCCTTTAAACAAAACCGCCTTCATGGCTTTACTAATTATCATTCCAAAGACGCAGCAATTTGTTACTTCCAATCTGCCAGTCAGCAGAGGGGCATGAAGAGGGCCGTGAGCCAGAGAGAACAAAGACTTTCATTCATTCGGTGGAAGCAGGAACCACTGGCACAGGGTTTTTTTTTTTTTTTTGGTGTGTCTGTGTGTGTATGTGTCCACTAGAGATAAAGCTATCTTCTTGTACATCTTCATCACTCATATCAGTCAGTTGCTAGCTACAGATTCTTGTAGCAACTGTAGCAAAGTAGCTACAGTTGCTACAAGAATTCTACTGATTATTTGCTTATTGATTAAGTTGCCGGTAGAGTAATTGTTGGTCTGTCATATTGCTTGTTGATCGGAACAATGATATAAGTCTATGAACACAAGTGGATACTCACATTTGTTGCATTACTGATTGGAAAAAAGATAATGGATGCTGCCATATTATTTATTTGGATCCAGAACGGATCATATTTAGATGAGAGGTTGGAGTTATCTGCTAGCAGAGGAGCCCACGGACAGGTCAAGACGGACGTAGCTACTGTCACATAACTGAAGCAGTTTTGAAGCCTTGAGATTAGCGATTTCACTGCCACCATCTTGGTTTCAGAAAACCGAATGTGATGAGGAGGGACGAGTCTGACTGTGAAACCGCTAAAGACTTGTAAGTCATAAATCATTAGCCAATGAGCATACCACAGAAGGCAATCCTTTATTTTGAACCATAGTATAATCAAGATTTGCAAAATATTTACAACTTACAAAAATCTTTTAATGTAATATGACCTGAAATGAGTGACTGAGCCCACAAACTCAGCAGGAAAGTGGTTACACAGATCAAGACAACTCGTTCTCTCATAGACAGCTACAGGATTTTTTTTATCGCCATCTGGTGGGCTTCAGATAGAAGCCCCCCCACACACACACACACACACACACACACACACACACACACACACACACTGCTGGAAATCATTACTTTGTTTCTTTCTTTCTCTGTAAGCAGAGCAGAAAACATCGTTGCCTGCATTTCTGTACATCTTTTCACCTGAACTGCTCCCATCCACCTAAAAATGAACACTCATGAATAACACTTTCATTAAATCGATGACTTTTAAAATGCCGAAATGCAAATGATGTGCGCATCCATACAAGCTTTCAAAGTGTTTTCATTCCTGCGTTTGCTTTTGCTGTATTCTGAAAGGTAAACACTTTTTTGCCAGCTTGCCCCAATTTTGTGAGCACAGTACAAACTGCTGACTGTCAGTTTGTTTGCGTGTGTGTGTTGTGATGAATATGGCCGAGCACAAACACGGTGCCCCTTAGAAATAAGACTTGTTGTCCACAGTTGTAGTCTTTATGTGGAAGAGAACTTGAATTTTCATGAGATTTCTTTCTCACTGCTTAAAAGTCTATAACCTCTTGTGGAAGCTTGAAGTGACAAAATTTGGCAAAGAAAGTAGGCAGCTGCAATTACTCATTGAAGTCTCTAACTCTTCAGCGCCCTCCCTGCCTTTTTTCATTTGCTGTTTCTCACCCTTCCCACCTTCCCAACTGGGACAAACATTTCTCTAATGAGGCGATTGGTTGGGAAAGCTGTGGGGAGTGGAGCGTGGATGTGACCTCTGGCATAGTTGGGCACTTATCATTGATGCGACCGTGTCCTGTTTGTAAAAAAGCGAGAGCGGGTGTTGGAACATGGAGTTAAACTCTTTCTGTAAAGCTGTAAGGTAGTTATGTAACTAACTGGAATCATGAATTCATATTCATTTATTTTTTTGTCTGTGTATGTGTGTGTGTGTGTGTGTGTGTGTGTTTGAATGCAAGAGTGGTAATTGAGTGTTTCAGGAGTGAGTTGAAACTGGCTGGGAAGTGTGTGCGTTGTGTGTTTGCGTGTGCGTTAGGGGCACTCAGTTTCTAAGGCGGCTGTGTCTCCCTCTGACTGAAGCACATTGTTCCAGATCAAGGGATGGGAATGGGGCCTTTGGCATCAGGCGAAAGATGAACACACATGCTCTAAAGACACACATACAGTATGAACAAGAGGAGCAGCTCACTGTGATGCTGCCCAGTATCTATTAATAGTGTGTGACAGTTCAGTCAGTACCAGTATTTGTGGAGAACACAGATTTTCTGACTCACTCACTGACAAATACTGGAGCCTCACTCCTTTCCTCTCAGTTCGTGCTTAATGAACTGAAATAAGGTCCAAAAGTCCAAGTAATGCTTTTGTATTTGCAAATGACAGATTCTGTGGCCACTTTATTAGATACACATGTTCAATTGGTTGTTAATGCAAATGAGCCAATCACATGGCAGCAACTCAATGCACGTAGACATGTAAACATGGTCAATCCAACCTGTTAGAGTTCAGTCAACTTTGGTTACTGGTGCCAGACACGCTGGTGTGAGTATTTCAGAAATTGCTGATTTACTGGAATTTTACTACTCAACCATATTTAGGGTTTACAGAGCATGGCGCAAAAATAATAAATTAATAAATAAATTATCCGGTGATTGGCCAGAGGTCAGAGGATATTGGCCAGACTGATTCAAAGGAAGGCAACAGTAACTCAAAATCAAAAACAAAATCTTCCAGTATCACCGCTATAGTCTACTGATAGGGGTTGATGTGAAATAAAATGCTAGTCTGTTTCTGTGCAGGTTACTGTGTACTGTGTTTAACACTGAAGTTTGCAACAAATAAAACATGAACATCTTACATTTAGTATTTTAATCTGTATCTATGGATTACATTGCTGTATATAAAAGATGGACAAAGCCTCCCTGTGAGAAACGTAAAGCACCTTAAACCTGCTTTTTTTTTAATGGCCAGCAGGAGGGAACAGCTCTGGTTGTAATAAGAAATCTCTTTGTACAGAAGGTTGCTGGAAAGTTATTCCACTGCCCGCTTAATTTATTACCTCAATAAACACTCTCTTGATGAGTTTGTGAATCTCAAATGCTGGTGTCAAGTCTGCTTCGATAGAACGCGGGCTTCCTGGGTGACCTTACGTTGGCTTTGTCACTGTATATAGTAGTTCTACATAGTTTTGTAAGTGCACTATAGAGTATATCCGTACATTGTTTTGACTGCTCTATACAGAGTTTTTAAAAGAAATTACAACTATAAGCAAAGCTCCTTCCTGTCTTTACCATCTAAAATATCTTTGAGACGGTTATGTGTGAAGTCAGGGGTTTTTGTGTATGCGTGGAGTAGTTTTGGACACCTACTTACTTCACATGGTGGAGGATTGGTCATCTGTGGGTGGCCTGTGTAAAGGTCAGCTGGCTTAGCAAGTAACCAGGATGTGTGTGTGTGTGTGTGTGTGTGTGTGTGTGTGTGTGTGTGTGTGTGTGTGTGTGTACGTGTGTACATGTTTGTGTATGTGTGTCAGAGCTTGGAACACAGTGCTTCCTTTCTCCTCCTGGAGCTGCAGTGGTTTCTGGGTAAAGCCTGACTCGACTGGGTGTCCCAGACACCACTGAATAGTACACACATGCGCACACATGTACACACATGCACGCACACACACATGCACAGACACACGCACACTTACTTCCCTTCCAGTAAACCATCTCTCACAGCTACCACAACTACCACCATGGCAGCGAATTCGGTGTTGCCATGGGAATCCCAGTCTTTTAATGGCAGCCCCTCTGACCTGTGACATCATCAGAGGAACCGTAATTTCATTGGAGCTCCAGTGACCATGATGCATGATGAACAGGGTTGCCATTCACTAGTGTTGGCAAGACTGGATCAGCAACTGTGGGAATGACACACTGAAGTGGAATTACAGGAAATTAAAACAGACAAAAAGAAATTCACATTTTACCACCTGTTAAAAGGAGAATTTTAATGTTAATCTACAAAATAATATAACAGACTTTACTGTTCACTGCTTAGAAATCTGCTCAAGGATCGCTGCAACTGCTAACTAATTTTTTGACTCAGAAAATCTAGCATCACTATGTACCACAGTGATAAGATTTCCTACAGCCATAAACATCACATTTGTCTCAAATACCCTCTACGGCAGTCAGTAAGGCAAAACTTTGTGTTACGCTTAAAGCCAGACACTGTGACTTTCACATTAAAAAGTATTAGATGTGAAAGTTAATAATTAATCATGAAAGTAGCATCTGTGATATTTTTATGGGTGATAAAGGAAAAGCCAACATTAGTACCATTTTAAAGATTCTACAAGTTTCTGGAACTTTACTGGAGGGATGGCTGGAGCATCGTTCTTCTAAAAGGTTTTCCTTTCATTTGTCAACCATTTGCAGACAGCATTCAGTGCAGAGACACGCTGTCATTTTCATCACCTCAGTTTTCATCCTGCTCCCCATCTTTTCCCAAACCCGATCAACATGGCTGAACCTTCTCTCTCCGAATCTGTTTGTCTGACTCGGCCTGTCTCCTTGGCTGTGTTGATGGCGACAGGAGACACTGGCGTGCTGGCAGGTGCATGCCACTAAATTACCATCCGCACACACACACACACACACACACACACACACACACACACACACACACACAAAAGCAGGCCTCTCCTGTGCTGAGAAGGCTGCCATTATCATATCAAAGCGTCTCTCAGAGAGACGTGGCAGCGCTTCAATTTAAGCAATTAATGCAGAGAGAGACTCTGACACACAGCCCAGAATCCCCCCCACTCACCCCCAAACACACACACACACACACACACACACACACACACACACACACACACACACGCACACGCATGTACACATGCAGGGCTCTCTTGGCACTCTGAGACAAACAAAGGTGTTGGGAAGCGAGGATCCATTTTCTCAAGGCCATCATGCTGCCGTTCTCCTTCAGATGTGCCCCCCCGCCAGTCTGCCTTAAAATGAAAGAGTGTTTTTCACACTTTGTTCTCGGTTTCTCCACCTGTAATAGTAAAACATGTTTGCTAAGGTGTGCTTGCTTTTAGTATGTGCTTTGTGTTGAGATTAGTTCAGGAACGGATAGATATAACCTGCATGCTTTGACCTGGAGATGAACAGCAAGTCTTTTTTTGTTTTAAAGTCATGTTTTTGGAGTTTGCACCAAACCTGATTTGTGGGAATTATACAAAGGTATGCTTAGTTTACCGGTGCTTTCAGGAGAGTCTGAACTGACTGTTAAAAACCTAAAGGGTTTTAGAATGGGATGTTATGACAGGGCCAGCAGTGCACAGGGTCTTAAAGAGAAACAAAAACTCTAATATCAATGGTGTGTCCTTGTGGCCAAAATAATGAAATCCATAGTCTGTAACTGAAATATATAACTCAATCCATTTATTTCTATTGATGAATAGTAGAATTACTTGCAGAATTCAAAGTTTGTGCATCATGGGAGCAAGCATTAGTTACACTGGCTGAAAGAAATGCAAGAGTAGAAAAGAATCCGGTGGATCTGTTTACAAGATATTTACAACGTAGCGCGTAAATGGACAACCAGGCTAAGGCCCATCTAAATCCAGTCTGCAGCATCCTGAAAGCAAGCCAAAACAAACACATAAAAATCAATGAGAGGCTTCATTACACTAAGGAATTGTGAAGCTAATGACTGCAACAATAACTCCAATGTCTGAATTGCTGTTCTTAAAGAAAAAAAAAAACAACTTGATTTCAGTTTGATTTAATCTGCAAGACCAACCGAACCAAGGTGCCACA